>SRMA01027207.1:188888-227442 GCA_007224835.1 Danionella cerebrum | reverse complement strand
CCAGGTTTTCCTCCACCTGCTCTCTGCTCTCACTACAAATTACAATGTCATCTGCAAACATCATTGTCCACGGAGATTCCTGTCTGACCTCATCTGTCAACCTGTCCATCACCATAGCAAATAAGAAGGGACTCAAAGCTGATCCTTGATGTAGCCCTACCTCCACCTTGAACTCCTTTGTCTGACCTACAGCACATCTCACTACTATCTTACTCCTCTCATACAAATCCTGAACTACTCTCACGTACTTCTCTGCCACTCCTGATATCAACATACAGGACCATAGCTCTTCTCTCGGCATCCTGTCATACGCTTTTCCTAAATCAACAAAGACTCAGGACAGCTCCTTCTGACCATCTCTGTACTCCATTAAAAATCTCAGAGCAAAAATGGCATCAGTAGTGCTCTTCCTGGGCATGAAGCCATACTGCTGCTCACAAACATCCACTTCTCTTCTTAGCCTAGCTTCCACTACTCTTTCCCAGAGTTTCATTGTGTGGCTTTATGCTTCTGTAATGATATACTATATTTGACTGTATGCCCATGAGGCATAAGTCATGCTCATGGCATCTGTCCTGCAAGAGTAAATACTACATGTAAAGGATTCAATTCTTTGGCCTGTTATTACCATCTTGAAGGTGGTAAAGGCAGTCCCCACTATGTTGTTTCAAGCTGGATTCATTGGGGAAGCTGGCCTCTATAAAGACCTGTTTGCAATTCCACAGCTCCAGTGGAGGAGATGAGGAAGAAGTTCTTCTAATTTTACCAACTTGCCCAGAAAAGCATGATTTGAGAAGGTGACAATTGAACATACCTGGCCAGAACATTGGATTTCGATATAAGCCAAATATAAAATAAATATGCTTCAATTATCTCTGATAGCATTACCCATCTGCTGGTGGTTCATACCAGCTCACGCAGGAGTGGACCTTTATCACCGTGGAAGAAAACAATAAATGCATGTGAAATACTTGAATGAGCTCAGAATTTCTTTTTAGGTGACTGGAATCCATACATTAACAAATCAACACTTGCGGATAAGGTGATTGACTGGAGATCAAAAGAATGCAGGTTCAATCCCCAGCTGCACTGGGAGCATTGAGCAAGTCACCAGCTTCCCCACAGCTATGGCTGCCCACTGGTCCGGGTGTGTGTCCACAGCCGCTTGTGTGCACTTGGATGGGTTAAAATGCACAGCACAAATTCCTTGTATAGGTCACTACAAATTTGGTCCTACTGTTATTTCCACTTCACTTAAAGAAAAGCACCCAATGTCACGCAAAGATCTTCAATTTACACAAAGAAAAACACAACAGCTTCAGTTCAAAAATCTTGGAATGGAGTTTCTTTCTTTTCAACATATTGCTTTTTTTCTCGAAATACCAATCAAAAGGCCAATCGAAATATTTTCTTTTCGGTTGCTCATCTCCATTCCATTTTCTTTTTATTAGCAAACATGCGCTTAGAAATGAGAAATTCACAACAAACAGAAAAATACACAATTTGAAGAACTTGTGAACCATAACAAGGTCCCAATCTATTACCAACTCTGTACCTAAGGTACCACCTTAACATTTCAAAATTCTCCAGAGCTTCAAATTAAACCTGGGAGCCCCCCGGGGGACTGAGTTAAGAAGTATTTCTGAGAAACAGGAACGATTGTGTTTCTCCACATTGTATAAACCATATTAAAGAGAAGCATTCCATTATGAAAACTGACAAATCCAGATACATCATCTGCTTCTTCAACACAAAAGTTTAGTTTGAGTTCAACTAAATAACTCTTTGAACAATTTTACATGAGTTAAACTGATTCAGCTCGAAAAAAAAAATAATCTCTACAACAAACTTTTACAAAATATACATATCGAAAGAAAAAAACCAACAGACAGCATGAAACTGCCATGTTTTCATGGACAACGTAAGGCGCTAATGAACCCATTGGCAAGCTCATAACCAGTGCTTCTGGAGGACCTCACATGAATATGAAGAGTGCCCCACATGAGCAACAATACACCACGCTTCAGACTGAACCTTTACAGGAGCCTGGAATCATGGGGGTGGGGAGGGGGGGTTCTGTCCTTCACAAGAAAATGGCCAAAAACCATTTCTACCAATTGTGATGATGGCAAATCACGACTCATGAAAAATTCTTGATATCTGCCCAATAAAAGTAAAACCAAAAATGTAATTTTGCTAAAATAATTCTGTAAGAAAACGCAGAGCTTCTAAAGGTCTCGCCTTCTCTGATAATAAAAACTGAAACCATTCATTCACTCCAGAAAGGCGTTTTTAATGTTTACTTATATTATGTTTTTAACCAAAGTCCTTTAGCAAAAACCTCTGCTTCCTCATCGCCTCCATGAGCGGCTCTCATACTCGTCCTCTTCATCATCATCTTCCTCTTCATCCTCGGGAAGCAGAAATGGACTAACCGGCTCCTGCAAAAGTAACAAAAAAAAAAGAAAAATCCACAGCATTTTTGTCAGGGTTTCACAGTTCTTGTGACACTTCATCATCCACGATACAATAACTCAAGCTCTAACTCGCGTCTACGTTTGATTTTTCTAGGTTTGATGTCTATGTGCAAAGAAAGAACCTTCAAATCATAAGCTTTTGCTTCACATCACAACACTGGCAGATAGTTGGAGCACGAAGGCATCCGTGTGTTTCTAGCACGCACAGGTCATTCATTTAAGTTCAAAACTTTAGGGACTTTGTTGTTTTGTCTTCAGGTTTTCAAATGTTTGTATGGATTGGGGGTAGAGCTGGTGGTGGAGAAGTAATCTCCACAGTGAGAGTGAGCATAAAATTCTGAAGACATGCAAGTTTGGCACCAAGCTTTGAAAGGACTTCAACAAATTTTAAACCAACGAGACCTTGTGGTCAAAAGATATATAAAAAAACACGAATTACTTTTGCTAGCTTTAACTTATTGTCATAAGTGTCATCTTGTCTTTTCCCTTGGATCAAGCTGAGAACATGGATACCAATTCATTTGAACGTCCTGTCCGCCATATTGAATTATATCAAAAACCTTCTTTTCCGAACTTTTACAGTCTGTTTGTCCGATTCACACTAAATTTGAATCGGAACATCATTAGACCTTCCTGGCAAAATTGTATTGGTGCATCTATCTTGACTGGGATTATGACTAAACCCATGACTATTTCAATAGCATCCATTTTTCAATGGAGAGAAAAAAAAAAATAAAAATCGGTTGTATAAAGTATCAAAACATTTAATTCGCAAATATCGATCAGGTTGAACACATTTTTTCTGTCTGTTTTTTGTCCTGTGTTCCACGGATCACACCAATACTCTTTCAGCAGCTTTTCAAAACATCAAAGCAACAGCGAATGTGAGTCTTGTGGTAGATATTCAGTCAAAGTCTTGCAGTCATTTGCAAAGTTTCTTCGGCCAAAATTAAATACAGTGGGAATGCGACAAACCACAGAGCACACGCAACCTGGCATCTCTGTGGAATAGAGAGAAATGCTAACTAGAAGCAGTTAGCAAGTTCCGGCTCTCAGTTGACTCAAATGAGTTAATCCTACCAAGCTCAACGCATATAAAAAATAACACCATCATTCGATTTGTAAAGACATGCGTTTGCTTAGTGTTGTGTGGAGAACCAGGGCTTTCATGGCACATTAGAGCCCCACTATTCCATATGTTTTTAACTTGAACTGACATCGAAATAGAGGGCGCTCCAAGTCTGACATATGTCAGCACTTCGGTTTTCCGGTTTAGCAAGCGGGGTTCTTTCGTCAGCCGCTAGTGGGTGAGGGAGCACCGCAGCAAAACAAAACTTCCTGGAACGCAGATCATCCCGCACTGATCATCGATGTGGTTAAGAATAGCTCGATGGAGACACGCTATCTCCACATAAAGCCATCACGGCTGCACTGTTGAGGAGCCCAGAGGAGCCTGTCACACTTGGTACTATGAGAAGCACCAACAAACAGTAAATCTTAAAACAAACATAACTCATAATGCCTTTGAAATGCACAACATTGCAAATAATGTTAATATCAACGATGATACTAAATAATTGAGCGGTTCTGCTAAAATACTATGTGCTAGTGTGTCACTGTGACACATGGGTGACGTGCTTCCTGTGTGAAGACTAGGGGGGGTGTGCTTTAACTTCCTCCCTCTGTAGACCGAGATTTTGATTTCTACCCTTTTCCCTGACCAAAGTGTCTGTTGTTGTTTTTGGTCAAAAACATATCTTTAGTTTTTGATCATTTACATTTTTGGCTTTCGAACATTTAGCTGTTTACAATTAAAGTCTTTTGTGTCAGCTTTTGAAAATTTAAAACATCATTTTAAATCCTCAGTGAAGTTTTACTGCAGTGAGATTTTCTTTTCTGACATTAACAGACATGGTTCTAACTTAACATTTCTGAAATTAAACATTGTATGTGGTTTAGAAATAAAATTGCTATTTTTTTTTAAATATTGTGAAACCTGTTTTGAGATGCGTATCGAATCATGTGTATTGTTACACCTCCAGCTGCTAGTAATTCTCTCTTTTTCTTGTTGCAAATTTGTTTCTCCGCATTTTTAAGGTGATGTGTGGCACTTCTAGACCACAGTCCCTTAGCCAATCAGAATTCAGAGCACAACGCATTGAAAAGAGTTGAACAGTTGTGAAAGATTAAGTGCGTTATAGCGAGGGCTATACTAAAACAGTTTAACAAAACATTTTGTTGTGGAAATTAGTGTAGAATTGACAATTTGTAATGCATTTAATTATTTAATACATAAATTTTTTTCATGCATTCAGTTCATGGGACGTGTGTCAGCATTTAGAAAGGGTTTGCATGGTCATACTCTTTAAAATAGATTTTAAAACCATTAGAATTTGATAAGTGTTATTTCATGCTATACCGGCTCAAGTTTTGCCTTCTGGGTTCTGGACACTTGGCCCCGTAACACTGCTTGCAAGTTATTTAAGTTACAAACAGTTATATATGTTTGTAACATTCTTTAGAAACATTACCCAAGCCGCTACCGCACAAACTTTCCACTGCGGCCCCCGTCTGTCAATTCCTAATCAGGGATCAGGTCTAGGGTGTTTAAAACCCTTGTTCTCTTGAAAAGTCAGTCAGTCACTCAGGAGTTGCTGTACTTAAAGCATTCAGTCAAGTTGTTCCCCGTTTCACCCTGGCACAGCACATTATTTCTGCTTTTAAACAATGCTACTGTGCACATGCTAGCTTCAGCAGCAGTCAAGATCCAAAGATGTGAACGCCCCAGAGCAAACGCAGTCTACATGAGCTCGGACTAAGCAGTGAACAGTTGAGAATCTTAACTAGAGCATAGATTTTTATTTTATACATTAAAAGAATTTTCCTGCTACCGACTGGTTAGTCTGGAGTCTTTATGACTGTAAAAGAACGAGGAGTCCTGCTCTATTTACCGTCATTACATGAATTCCAGCTGCGCTGACCTCTTCTTTTGACTCTTCCTCATCTGGTTCAGTGGACACGGATGGAGTTTTAGGTTTGTACCACGAGAGCTGTAGAATTCTGCCTTTGAATTTCGCCCCATGGTTTGCAGCCTGAAAGAAAACTGGTTTTTATCCAGGGTCATCTGATGGTAAAACCAAAGCAAAACCAATCAAATACATTTTCTGCTTCACTGCGGGTTTTGAAGGTCATCACAGCAGAGCAAGCATCTACATCACGAATCTCCTCAATCTCCCCATATTTCTACAGAAAGACAAAATTTGACAACATTGAGTTGAAATATGTGTGTTTTTTTTAAAATTGAATGTAAAAATAAAAAGCTTACACGTGTACAGAATATACAAGGCAAACTCACTAGAAAATGTGGCACGAGCTCGTCTTTCTCTTCCTGAGTGAAGCCAACGACTGTGAGCGCTCGAGGCCTGTGATCTATCACCATGTGATTGGCTGCTCCACGCCCCCTGAGGCTTCGCCCTCTTCCTCGTCCTCTGCCCCGTACAGGTGCTTGGCCTGGCTTGCCACGCCCAGCTGGTATTAATCCCAAACGCGTTGCCTAGGTGATAGAAAAACCTTTTAAGAAGCAATACTCTTAATAAACTCTGTTTTTATACTTATTCCTTTCACGGCAGGCTCTGCTGTGTAAGACCACAGACAAAAGCTGCTATATTTTTATGATTTGGGTTTTAGAACAAATAAAGATAAGAATTTCCATAAACTATATTCATAAATATATTTCTGTAATCAAGAATATTATCAGGAGTAACATATAGTAAACACATTAGAATGAACATTGGACAGTTGTAGACGAGAACATCACCTTTTATAAATTAGAGAATGCAAACATCTTATATTCCATTTCCCTAAAACTCAGTCATAGAACAAACTATCGTAAAGTCCCTGAGCAAATAGCAAGAGAACATCTTCCAATGCCATTGACATGCGACAAGAAATCCTTCAACTAGTTCAGAACATGATTCCCGTGTACACAGTGCAACAACACGGGTTCATAAACATGCTACACAATGACGTTATCAGCAATTATCAGCCGACTGTTCACAGAAACACGTGACCGGTGCTACTAGTGGTTTTTATTAGTCGATATAACGTTTACATTCAATCAATTACTTTATATCCGATGAGTTTGAAATGTTATTTCAAACTCTGGCTATTATTAGTAATGTAGTGACAATGTTACTAGCTATTATTAGTAATGTAGTGACAATGTTACTAGCTATTATTAGTAATATAGTGACAATGTTACTGGCTATTATTAGTAATGTAGTGACAATGTTACTAGCTATTATTAGTAATGTAGTGACAATGTTACTAGCTATTATTAGTAATGTAGTGACAATGTTACTAGCTATTATTAGTAATGTAGTGACAATGTTAGTGGCTATTATTAGTAATGTAGTGACAATGTTACTAGCTATTATTAGTAATGTAGTGACAATGTTACTGACTATTACTAGTAATGTAGTGACAATGTGCTATTATTAGTAATGTAGTGGCAATGTTACTGGCTATTATTAGTAATGTAGTGACAATGAGCTATTATTAGTAATGTAGTGACAATGTTACTGGCTATTATTAGTAATGTAGTGACAATGTTACTGGCTATTATTAGTAATGTAGTGACAATGTTACTGGCTATTATGGTAATGTGGTGACAATGTTACTAGCTATTATTAGTAATGTGGTGACAATGTTACTGGCTATTATTAGTAATGTGGTGACAATGTTACTGGCTATTATTAGTAATGTGGTGACAATGTTACTAGCTATTATTAGTAATGTAGTGACAATGTTACTGGCTATTATTAGTAATGTAGTAACAATGTTACTGGCTATTATTAGTAATGTAGTGACAATGTTACTGGCTATTATTAGTAATGTAGTGACAATGTTACTAGCTATTATTAGTAATGTAGTGACAATGTTACTAGCTATTATTAGTTATGTAGTGACAATGTTACTGGCTATTATTAGTTATGTAGTGACAATGTTACTGGGTATTATTAGTAATGTAGTGACAATGTTACTAGCTATTATTAGTAATGTAGTGACAATGTTACTGGCTATTATTAGTAATTTAGTGACAATGTTACTGGCTATTATTGGT
This sequence comes from Danionella cerebrum, assembly GCA_007224835.1. Taxonomy (NCBI): domain Eukaryota; kingdom Metazoa; phylum Chordata; class Actinopteri; order Cypriniformes; family Danionidae; genus Danionella; species Danionella cerebrum. The sequence continues at coordinate 219,843 of SRMA01027207.1, read as the reverse complement.
AATGTAGTGACAATGTTACTAGCTATTATTAGTAATGTGATGACAATGTTACTAGCTATTATTAGTAATGTAGTGACAATGTTACTAGCTATTATTAGTAATGTAGTGACAATGTTACTAGCTGTAATTAGTAATGTGGTGACAATGTTACTAGCTATTATTAGTAATGTGGTGACAATGTTACTAGCTATTATTAGTAATGTAGTGACAATGTTACTAGCTATTATTAATAATGTAGTGACAATGTTACTAGCTATTATTAGTAATGTAGTGACAATGTTACTGGCTATTATTAGTAATGTAGTGACAATGTTGCTGGCTATTATTAGTAATGTAGTGACAATGTTACTGGCTATTATTAGTAATGTGGTGACAATGTTACTAGCTATTATATGTAATGTAGTGACAATGTTACTGGCTATTATTAGTAATGTAGTGACAATGTTACTGGCTATTATTAGTAATGTAGTGACAATGACACTGGCTATTATTAGTAATGTAGTGACAATGTTACCGGCTATTATTAGTACTGTAGTGACAATGTTACTGGCTATTATTAGTAATGTGGTGACAATGTTACTGGCTATTATTAGTAATGTAGTGACAATGTTACTAGCTATTATTAGTAATGTAGTGACAATGTTACTGGCTATTATTAGCAATGCGGTGACAATGTTACTGGCTATTATTAGTAATGTAGTGACAATGTTACTGGCTATTATTAGTAATGTAGTGACAATGTTCATGGCTATTATTAGTAATGTAGTGACAATGTTACTAGCTATTATTAGTAATGTAGTGACAATGTTACTGGCTATTTTTAGTAATGTAGTGACAATGTTACCGGCTATTATTAGTAATGTAGTGACAATGTTACTAGCTATTATTAGTAATGTAGTGACAATGTTACTGGCTATTATTAGTAATGTAGTGACAATGTTACTGGCTATTATTAGTAATGTGGTGACAATGTTACTGGCTATTATTAGAAATGTGGCGACAATGTTACTGGCTATTATTAGTAATGTAGTGACAATGTTACTGGCTATTATTAGTAATGTAGTGACAATGTTACTGGCTATTATCAGTAATGCAGTGACAATGTTACTGGCTATTATTAGTAATGTAGTGACAATGTTACTGGCCATTATTAGTAATGTAGTGACAATGTTACTAGCTATTATTAGTAATGTGGTGACAATGTTACTGGCTATTATTAGTAATGTAGTGACAATGTTACTGGCTGGCTATTATTAGTAATGTAGTGACAATGTTACTGGCTATTATTAGTAATGTAGTGACAATGTTACTGGCTATTATTAGTAACGTAGTGACAATGTTACTAGCTATTATTAGTAATGTAGTGACAATGTTACTGGCTATTATTAGTAATGTAGTGACAATGTTACTGGCTATTACGGTATTACTAATGTGGGGGCAATGTTGGAACAGTGCTGGAACAGTGATGGTGATAACGAATGGTGGACTTTAGAATGATGAGTGAGGGCAAAGAAACATTACAGCCTTTTTTTTTGTTACTTTTACTGTTTACTGTCTGTTCATGTTACATGTTTGGCTGTTAACTTTTACACAGTTGATATAAAATATTTAAAAACAGTATTTGGTTCAGAATCTTTTTTTTCTAGATCTTCCTCATTTAAAATTGGGTGCGTCTTATGTGCCGAAAAATACGGTAGTTTTAAAAGTAAAAACTTGTTTTGCGCTCACTCTCCATGATAGCCTCTTACGCTCACAATCTGAGTTGGGTTAATGTAAACCATTGGCATTCACCAATCCCAAAGTGCATTTTCTTCTTCGTTTGTCGATTGACTTCCAGCATTTAAGGCCTTTACACACCTATGCATCACTTTTGCGGCTGAGTGCACGGACCCTCTTCTGCACACTAGATGGCGCTTAGGGGAACCGAAATTCACTTTTATGCCACACTGTGGTACAGAAGCAATTCACATTGTGGGGGGCATTCATAAAGAAAGAGTGTACCTGTGTGACAAGCACAGACTGAAGTACCAATGAGAGAGTCACGGGCTAGTGAAATGCTTATCAAATATCTTTGCGTGTGTGTCGGGAAAGCACAAACGTGCAGTGTGTTCTGAATATTCATTTATTGTTGCTATTGTTGTTGTTGTTTAACTGCCCCTCCAGCTTCTGTGTCTATTTCCAGAGTGAGAGTCAATAGATCATATTTTTCCTAAAAAATGTAAAACCGTACTTGGATTAAGTTGGTTAAAAATATGTTCAAAAGATGGAGGATAAATTAGGGCAATCAAATAAAATATGCTTAATATATTAAGATCCTCTACATGTGTGGCATTCAACCGCCCTATCTCCAGTTACCAAGAATTTGTGTGTAAGTCTGGTGCGACCAATTCTACTTCTTGTATAGATGACCTGCTCCCACCACTTTCTAAATGGTGTTGGCTTCTTTCCAATGATGGGACTAATTTCATGTAATTTGTTATTTACCCATTCGGTTTCCCATTTTATCCTAAATTATGAAGTTAAAAAGGTTTTAAACCAGATCCCGGGTACTTGGATATGGTTGGTTCTTGTAAAGAAGCTTTGGGAATACAATCTGCTTGTTCATTCCCTTCGATTAGAGTGTGTCCAGGTACCCAGTAAAAAAGGATTCTAAAATATTTATTTTAAAAGCATTCCAATTTAAGTAAAACTTCAGTTATTGTTGGGTGATTTTTTTCACATTGTTAACCAATGCCTCGAGGTATGTTTTTGAATCAGAGATGATGACGAATTTCTTCTGTGTTTTAATCTCAATGAAATTTAGTGCCACAAGTACAGGTCCTTCTGCTACCTGTGGAAGCAGTGGACGGAGTCTGGAGTAGAAGCATCCAGAGCCACCGTGTACAGGGGTGTGCAGGAAATGGGCTACAGGTGCTGTATTCCCCAGTTCAAGCCACTTTTGAACCACAAACAGTGGCAGAAGTGCCTGACCTGAGCTACAGAGAAGCAGCACTGGACAGTTGTTAAAATTTTGCACGTCATTCTAAAATCAAGGTGCCAGAGTCTGGAGGAAGACTGGGGAGAACAAGCGAGTAAGAACAAGTTCTCTGCAATTTTGTCTAAAATCATGCTGTGTGAAATCCTCTGCTGCTGATCTCTCATTCAGAGTTTAGAGCACCACCTACCACTGCCTTTTCAAGACTGAAGACGTGACCAAACGAGCCAATCACAGCACTTGACGCACTGCTTAAAAACAAAATGGCTCGGTGCGTTTTTTCCAGCTGGTGTGTATGTAATTTATATGTAACACATTAGTGCCTGTGTAATTAAGACGAAAGATCCCCCGCATTAAAAAATTGCATAGGTGTTTAAAGGCCATTAATGTACACAGTAGCAGAGGAATGCAGCTGACGGTAACTGAATTTAAAACTTTATGCATTATAGTATTGGTTACTGCCAAATGTCACAACATTACAGTAATAGCCCTATTTTCTCCCCTCCCTCCAGAGTTCACACGTGTCCTCACCTCCACCTGCAGCTGACCCAACTGTCTCTTGAGGTCTGTGGTGTCTTCCCCTGAAGTCAGCTTTTTGTGGAAGTCCAGCTCAACATCAAGCAATTCTTTCTGTGCCTTAAGAAAAAAATATTCATTTAATTAATTCAGCAGTTGATTATTAAAAATAATGTCTATAACCAGCAACCCCAGTCCTGCCTCAGAGTGCTGGACGTGGCAGAAAGACAGATAAGGGGTTTCATGTAAAGATCTGCAAATGTGCAGCCGAGGAGACTTACATCAGTTTTTGTCTTTGCCTGTGAAGTGTTGGTGGCAGTTCTGGGGGGAGAATTGATCTCGTTGTTCAGCTGAGAAATCCTCTCGCTCATCTCTTTCATGGTCTTTATGAGGTTGGCTCTCTCCTTTGGGTTCATCTTTGGGTTCTTTTCCAGCCGGTTTATCAGCACCTTACGACAAATGGATAGGTTTAGTGCTGTGAGTTCAGGAGCTTCATCACTTTTGAAATGCATGTTATGCAAAACGTCACATTATTAAACGCTGCACCAGCATCGGGGGATTCCGTTCTAATCATTGTGTAATTACCTAATAATGGTTTAAGTGCTTGGTTTGAGAAGATTGAGACAGAACTCATGTTTGCCAGGTCACCTACAAACCGACTGCTAAGTTACCTGTTACCACGTCGTCTACATAAACAGGCTATAGGCCTGCTCCATACAGATGCACTAGTGATCACACTAAACAAACTGAGAAATTGGGTACGGAGCTTTGAAAATCAAGTTATGTGAAGTGGGAACAACAAAAGCATCAGGTAAAATCTATGTGAAAGGGTCACTGTGCTGCTAATGAACAACAATCACATCATTGAGTTCGGGGTTGGAAGTGACAGTTCTGCATCGTTGTATTAAATGAGCAAACAGAGAGTGTGTGTGTTGCAATATTTGTGTCTGTGAATACCTCTAAAAGCATCAGAGACTTATTACTCTTCTGTAAATAATTACTTTTATGAAAGAAAATAATCATTTTTCCGCCATGCATATTAATGGACAAGAGCTTGTACACAGAGTCCGTCTGTGTCAGAGCAATCCGTCCCAGACGCGAGTGCACCGATCATTTATGCGTTTTGATGTGCTGCACAGTGACGGACTGCAAAAATCCACAAAAATGTGTTCTTAGCCAAATCTGGTCAAATTTAAAAAAAAAAAAAAAAAAGTTTATTTCTGGTTTTAAACAGTCAGACACATGTGTGAGTAATTTCCATTCGCTGTCCCACAATCGATTAGTTTAAAACAATTGTTTTAGGTGGATTTAGAGACAAAGAGGTGAAATGCGTGTTCTAGAACATGGAAATGTTGATACAGAAACAAATAAAATTCCCGCCTCACTGTCGTAACTAAACAGCATTCAGTTATTTATGAGCCACAAAACAAAGCTTGGGATCAAGCAGCTGGAGCTGATGATACTGAAGGCAAAAGTGTGTTTATAATCTGTTAACGACATCGTGAGGGAACTCAAAGATGAATTTATTTCAAACTACCAACAGAAACTGCGTTTTTATTATGTTGATATTGTCAAAATTAACTAATTATACATTAAAAACATTTAAACTATATATTAGATTGATATTGACGAATACAGCTTGCTTCATTGTTTAAATGAGATCCAATCTCTGTAGATGGTAAATGTAATGCAATAGAGGATTTACACTGCTGATGTACGCGCTGCAAACATCCCCTTTGTAAAAGCAAATTAGTTGCGAACTTCGTCAATCTACAGACGTAAACGCAAACCCGACAGACCTGTATGCAGTGGGAAACCGGCGTCAAGGTTTCCAGACAAACCATTCTCCACTGACTTCAGTAATTTGGCTTGAATGCCAGACAACCGCTGCAGGTGACTCCACTCACACCAAGACACCGCCATCACGGCAATGCAGCAGTGGTCTATTGTCCTTTTCACTGATTTTGGTTCTTTGGAGCTACCCTCGTAACTGGCTAAACTTGGTGTTTAATAAAGACTCAACTAATGAAAATTGTTTTTTTTTCTCATTCCATATTAGCAACATCAAAGGGAACTTTAACTTCAAAATTTCAGACAAAATAGGAATACCCTGATCGGTTAACTTATTGCGAGTAGTGTTTTGAGCACGAGAGGAAGATGAACATCGCTCATGACTCTTCATACCTTCTGATACCCAATCATCTTCGTTTTCATGTCCTGCTTCAGCTTCAAGGCCTCCTGTGGTGAGAGGTCATGTGAGTGCACCCTCAGCAGATGAAACGGTTCTCTAAGGTGAGAAGAAACAGAATGCTCACCTGCTGCTTCTTCAAAATCAGATCAGTTTTTCCCAGTGTCTTTGATGAGGCTTTCAGCACAGACTGAGAGAATGGAGCCTTCACTAAACTCGGAAATGCTCCCTAGAGAAAAGAAATACTGGTGGTGTTAAAAAGATCATTGCTGAAACACATGCACCTACATATACTGCATCAGAGGCTGGGTGGCTGTTCCTGCTACAAACAGCTGCAGACCAGTGACGAATCAGCGAGGTTGAACTGATTTGAGTTAAAACACTCACTACTATTTCACCCATTACTATCTGTTTTTCCAAGTTTACCTCTTGGCTCAGGCTGGTAGGTTTCGTGCTGCCCGTGCTGCTCGGGTTTCCTGTGGCAGTCTGGTTTTTAGGGTAGGTCTTGTTAAGCACATAGGATCCGGCAGTGTGAGCTGGAGCGATCCCCTGCACACAACACAAAGGAGCTCACTTGTACAGGCTGCACTTTCTCAAATTATGAGCTCTCCTGACAGACCTTATGTGCTGCAGAGATTGAGTTGTGCTCCTGAGAGTTGAAAGTGCCCTCTTTGTGCCATAAGACTCTGATGAAGCGGTTGTTTAGCACTGCTTCAGTGCTGGATATTGCACGGTGAGCTTCCTCATTAGCTGTGTATTGGATCAAAGCTGCCCTGGGATCTCCTCCAAACACCACCTGAGAGGAAACAACCAAGAAATCAACTAAAGCAACACTGCAGCATCACCAAGAACCACCAGTGTCAAACAGCTAAAAGCAAACATCTACCTGGATGTTGACGACTGTTCCAAACTTGCTAAAGTGCTCGTTGAGTTTGGTGATGTTGTTCACCTCAGGAGGGATATGGCAAACCACCAACTTGGTGTTCCAATAATTATTCTTCTTGGGGAATGTGGGGTTTGACTGGTTTTGGATTGGGCTGTAAGCAAGACACACAGATTCAATCGTGAAAAGATATTCGCAGATGGACTGTACATCACACTTTCTTAAGAAAGACGAGCATGCATTAGCTGGAAGTACTGTGTCTGTGGTGGTCCCAGTTAGCTTTGCTTCATACATCTGACATTACACTGTAAGCTTTGGCATTCTTTTGCTGCCAAATTATAAGAGAGCACAGAATCAGTAATCGCTAAAAGTGCTTAAACCAACACCGAGAGCGTGAACTAGATCTTTTTTTTTTCAACCTTGTCCTGTCCTGCTCAAAAGCAAACACATTGTTTGAGTTGGACAGTTTTCTTATCTGTCCAGGGGTGTCCTATATCTTACATCAGGACAGGGGGGTCTTAAAAGGAAAGGGGTGAGTGGATAAGAGATATAGGTGAGGGGGAAAGGTTCAAGAGTGGGAAGAATACTACTAAGTAGGGATGTCCCGAGCCGATCGTAAAGATCGGTATCGGGGCCGATCGAGGCATTTTTTAACTGATCGGGATCGGCTCTATGTATCGGACCGATCGAATGTTTACGTCAGCTACGTCACGCACGTGTCGCAAACTCGCATGTTAAACTCGCATGTTGTTTACTACTTGCAATACGGTGCTAAGATGTCTGCAGTGTGATGCACTGCTGAGCTATTTGGTTGTCAAGAGTACACACTGGATTGATTTAATAACCTGCATGCACTTGTTGTGGTTATATTTTAAAAGAAAATATATATATATATATAAATGAAAAGGGTCAAATTGTAAATTTATTCTAAAAATATTATTTCTGTTTATCTTGTTTTCGAGATTTTGTTAATGCCTGATCAAACGATCATCGCTCGACTACAATTGCCTGTTTATCGGGGTACTCACCTAGGAGGGGAGAGGAGGCACTGCTCACTCAATACACACCAAGAAAGAACGCAGCAGCTCCGTCTCGTGTGGTTTCTTTATTGAATGTGTTTTGTTTCCCTTCATCAGGTATTGAATGTAAATAAATGTAAATAGGTTATTTAAATTGAGTTACAAGTTTCAATGCAAAGTGAAAGTTTGTTTATATTGTTCTTGTGAGTTGTTTGAGTTGATTGTTTCAGTACCACGTTGATTAGCTAGTGATGCTAACAATGCAGATCACGTGGTCACTGAGAAGTTACACAAAGTGAGTTTAAAATATTATCAGTATAACGAGAATGTTAACAACGAATTATTCTGTGTTTCAGAACTATATGTACATGATGAAACAGCAATTTAAAGAGATAGCTGTATTTTATTTATATTTTTGTTTTCATTTTCTATTTGCACACATCCTTCTCTTATAAAGGGTAATAGGGATGAGTGAATGAAGTTGTTATATGTGTGCCTTTCTTTATGTATATTTTAGATTGTAAAAGATATTTCTATTCATTTGATTGATCACTCAATACACACCAAGAAAGAACGCAGCAGCTCCGTCTCATGTGGTTTCTTTATTGAATGTGTTTTGTTTCCCCTCATCAGGAAGCGGTGAGGGTACTACACACTTAAAGTGTGCAATTAGCACAAGGAAAAGACAAGTATCGGATCGGGACTCGGTATGGGTCGATACTTAAAATTAAATGACTCGGATCGGATCGGGGGCTCAAAAAACCTGATCGGGACATCCCTACTACTAAGTTTGTTACAGTTCATCCGGTACAGTTTTAGCAGTTTGTACATACCCACACACATATACATGTATAAATATACATACACACAGTTAATGAACTATGCGCAATAATGTCAGTTTATAGATAAGATAATAATACAGATGAGCGATCATGGATGGGGAGTGGAGAGAAACGTACGTCTCACATAATGACCTGATCTGCATTGAAACCCCCCCACCCTATCATACACATCCATACTATTTGCAAATAAGTCTTCATCCCGTTTAATAGTGGGGAGACATACTAGATTGTCTGTTCTTGAGACAATGTTTTTGAGAGCAGCCTTGGGGTTGACAAACCAATAAATTGTTCTATTACTGAAGGTGGGTGGATAATCATGGGATTTATTTTGCATGTTGCCATGAGGATAGACTTGAGCAATTGGTATTCTAGAAATCCGTAATTAAGAACCAAATCTTCAAATGAGATTATTTCGTTGTCTGAAAATATATGTCTAAGATGTGATATTCCGTTATTTTGCCAACTTGGAAAAATACTGCCCTTTTGTTTAGTAAGAAGTCTGGGTTGTTCCAAATCGGTGTGTGCTGGCAAGGAGCAAGCGGTGAGCCCGTTATCTTAAGAAATTCCCACCAGGCTGTCAGTGAAGTACGTATGCTCAGATTCTGAAAGCAGTGATGATGTTTAATCTTAGAGCTTATAAACCGTAAATCTGCTATCTTAATGTCTTTGCAGAATGTCTGTTCAATTTCCATAGAAATCTGGAAAAATGAGAGACCAGTGACTTGAACCAATCCCGCGACGGCTGGTTAGGAATCATTGATAACAGATTAATTCTGGGCATGACCATCATTTTAATGCTGGAAACCCTTCCCATAAGTGAAATTGGCAAGTGTTGCTATCTTTTGAGGTCATCCTCTATTCTTTTAAGTAGTGGTGAGTAATTTAGTTGTACCAGATCCGACAGCCTGGGTGAGAATTCAATGCCCAGATATTTAATATTCCCCGAATTAAAAGTGGTGGAGAAGGGTTCTGAAGAACCGTGTTGAGTGGCATAACTGTTGATTTCCCCCAGTTTACAGAGTATTCAGAGTCAGCTGAAAATGATTCAATAACATTAATAGCTGCTGGAAGAGAGAGATGTGGATGAAGGAGAAATAATAACACATCATCTGCATAAAGACTTATTTTGTGATGTATATTTTTTGTACTTATTCCAGTAATTTTAATGTTTTGCCGAATTGCTTGCGCCAGTGGTTCAATGAAAATAGAAAATTGTGAGGGAGAGAGTGGTTAAATCTAGATGAAGTTTGGTCATTTGTTCTAACGGACACATTTGCAGAGCTGTAAAGTATTTGGATCTATTTTATAAAAGTGTTACCAAATCGAAATTTATGGAGAGTAGCTTTAAGAAATTTCCAGTTAACTCTAATAAAAGCTTTTTTCCGCATCTAGAGAAATAATGGAAGATTCTAGATTTAGGTTGGTTGCTAGTTCGATCAAATTAATTTGTCTATACATATTATATGCTGAGTGTCTTCCCTTGATAGAACCTGTGGATAAAATTAAATGAGGGGGAATTTTTTCCAGGTTTTTAGCGATGGCTTTGCAGATTATTTTTAAATATAGATTTATGAGAGAGATTGGTCTGTAAATTGATGGCAAAAGACTAGTATTGTTTCCTGTTTAATGTGGACGCAACATTCTGATTTGTCAACATCATTTACCTACAACCAATGAGAAGGGGTGGGGTTCCACATTCAGTGGGTTGAGCTTAACCCGTCTGCAGTCTGCAGACCGGGGCATCTCAATGAATTCAACCCTTAATCTGTTTGTGATTCCCACTCTTTAGCTCTCAGTTTTTGTTTAATGAACGTTCAAATGATCAGATAAATGATTGTCTAGTGGCAATGAAGGCAGCGATCGTTTGTGTGCGTGCGTGCGTGCGTGGAGTCAGGATTGGAAGGATGGTGATCGCGTGCACCACTCACTTGTTGTTCCAGGGTTTTTTTGCCTTGGGTTCCTCTGTGGAGGGCAGGCATCTCTTCCTGCTCTCCTGCTCTGAGCTTGATACGCTGCTGACGGATGGTTCTGTCTGAATCACGATGTTAGCGGCTGAACACACAAACACGCCCGGTTAAATAGTTCAGCTCAGCCAGTTGCTGGGTAGTACAAAATCTTCTCTTACCCCTTGAGCTTTGTCCATCAGCCGAGTTGAGCCCTATGAAGTTGGGTCTCTGTGTCTGGACACGAGGGATAAAATGGTGGGTCTGCGGTCTGCCTGGTCCTGTCAGTCCTGGAGACTCCGGGTTATAGGCCTCGGGGTCGTAGCTGTCTGTTAGCAGCAAAACAAAGACACTGAGTGAATAAGCTCCGAATAAATTGGTCCGCAGATGGTGAAATATTCTTCAAAAACAGAGACTCCTTAAACAACAACATGTCCAGCATCAGCTAGAACCTCCTCTTACGATAAAGCGCCCCTTTGTTACAAGCTGCTGTTGTGTGCTACATGGATAATGTTATATCTCACTTCAGAAACCTTATCTGTAAAATCCATCTATTGCAAACTTTCACTTGAGGACCAAACACTCTCAGTGAAGCTCTTGAGAAGGTGCTTTTTTTTTCAACGCAGTTAAGGGCTAAATGAAACTCAAACTTGCACTCGTAGAGTACCAGCCCACTTAAAGCACTCAGTTTAACCATATCAAATAAATACTGCAATTATTAAATAAACATTCAATTAATATACATTTTTTTTGTTAATCACATGGCCCCAACCTCTATCAAGTGAGAAAAGTCTTTGTTTATCTGTGGCTCAAAAGTCAGAAATCATGAAAAAGAAGCTTAAGTCTATGTCTATGTTGAGCAAATCCAGAATAAAAAAAATGCAGGGGCTGGTCAAAGAATTAGAATACTATGAATACGATTATTTCAGCAATTTCACGAAAAAGTGAAACCTGTATAATGTTTACATTCAATCCACACTGACTGATGCATTTCAAGTATTTTTCTTTTTATTTTGATGATTATACCTCACAACTAATGAAAACCCTAAATCAACATCTCAGAAAAAAAGAATATTACTAAAGAGCAAAAACAAAGAATGGTTTTCAGCAGCACTCAATACTTAGCTGCGGCTCCTTTAGGTTGAATTCCTGAGGCAATGCGCCGTAGCGTGTTACAAGAGCCCGGGTTACTCTCACAGTAGATTCAGCTCTTCTGTAACGTTTGGTTTGGTGTATCGCATCTTCTCATCATGACACCCCAGAGACTTTCTATGGGGTTGAGGTCAATGGAGTTTTCTGGAACATTAAATCTGCATCTCCATGCAGTTGGTCAGCAGCAGGAAGCATGAAGATTGACCTGGGACCTCAGAAAACACAGTGGACCAACACCAGCAGACGGCATGGCACCCCAATCACTGACAGTGGAAAAATTGTGCTGGAGCTCAAGCAACATGGATTCTGCGCCTCTCCTCTCTACCAACAGGCGCAGTGAGCTTGATTTCAAAGCCAATAAAAAAATTCAGTTTTATCAGAGAATGCAACTTTGGAGCACCCAGAAGATGCTTCTGAGGCTGGACAGGGAATGAGAAACCCCATGTTTTGTGTGGTTGCTCTTGAAACACTGACTCCACCTAGAGTTCACTGTTAATGAATCAGTTTTGTTTCACAATCCTCTACAAAGTGTGACTGTCCCAGAGTCACAAAGTGTGAGTGTATTTTCTTTTCATCCACATATTTTACTTGCTGTTGCCCCTCTATTAATGTTCTTGAACACAGAGCTCTGTGAACAGCCTTTTTTTGCAATGACATTTTACATTTTATGGTGTCAATGGACGTAATTTGGGCAACTGTAAAGCCAGCACTCCCTGCACTCCCACCACCCATGGTTTTGCTTAGTTGTTTTAAACATCGAAAATAAGGAAAGGAAATATATTACACTTGAAGTATATCAGTCTGTGTAAAATGAATGTAAACATTACACAAGTTTCACTTTTTGAATGGAATTGCTGAAATAAATCAGCTTTTTGGTCCCCTGTAGTGGCTGAATCTCTGAAGCTCAAAAGTGAAGAGGCTTACATTCAGAAAGAGTGTACTGTGGATGGATAGTGGCAGAAGAGGAGGAAGGAAGTGATTGAGGAGGAAGTAGAGGTCCCACTCCAGGAAGCAACAGAGGGGACGTTGTGCAGGTTCTAGAGTGGGGTGTAGTGTCTATCATAGTAGAAGGGATTAGAGGAGGTCCTAAAATAAGACAAGAAAAAAACTGAAACCGATTATTAACCGTTCCAGGTTCAGTCAACCTTTCTGCAACACATTCCGAAAGAGATATCCACACCCAACAAGTGTCAACGGTGGCTTTTATATGAGGGACTGATTCATTTCAGTCACGCAGACTTGACTGAAAAGCCAAGCCACAGCACTGGTCCCCTAGAGGGCAGTCCGGGAAGTGTGCTTTTTTCAGCATATCATTATGTTGCAGCCTTTTATTTACTTAGTTAACTCTTTTTGGTCACTCAGGATGTTACGTGGATCTGTGTTTTGGGCTATTATTCTATTAAAAGATGAACTGTCGCCTCAGTCTGAGGTCAGGTTTCATCCAGGATGTCTCTAATATCTCCACAGCATGATTCTGCCACCACTATGCAGTAATTGTTTGGGTGATGAGCAAAGCCTGGTTCCCTCCATAGAGTTCAATCGAAATGGCTATTGAAGGATAATTTAGGCATCTCCCCACAATTCCATTTAGCTATGTAGTGTATGATGTTATTATCATTTGAGTATTAAGTGTAATATTAGACTGATAGAATAAATGTGTGATCACTGTGTATTTCTTTTATTACTTGAATCAATAAGATACTTTTATAGACCTGTGTTATCACCCAGAGTGCCTTTTTCTCTGTGCAGAGGATCAGACAATCCACCATTACAGGAGGCAAACTACTCACGTCGGACACGTGGGTCACCCTCACCCAAAAGGCCAGAGGCAAATGGAACTACGCCCCAGCTAATTTGCATTTTTAAGAACATATATAAGACCATGTCACAAGAGAGGGTGTGTGTTTTTTCTAACGCATAGTGACGGGAGCTTAACGCAAATTGCTGTTGTGTAATGCAGTTAGAACACCCAGATATATCTGTAATGTGTAATTCATGAAACTCTGAGTAAATATTTGGACTTCAAGCCCTCTCCTGTCTTCTCTGGAATATATTATTATATATTCCCATAACTATTCTTATGAATTAACATTGGACCTATACAGTCTCTTCCTTGACTGAGAGCCGTCTCCTCTGAAGGCAAATTTGTGCTTGCGTCGGTGTGGTCTATGAGCAGACAATCCGTTAATCTTCGTGTTTGGTTTGTGCTCTTACATGTTGTGCGTCACCTGTGGAACATTATCTAATGCACAGATGTGTGCAGCTCCTAATCAACTCAAGTTACAACAGATGCTGTGGAACATCTCAAGATGATTGGTGGAAACAGTGGGATCTTTCTGTATATAAATTACACACATTTCCACAACTGTTGTCCCATGTCATCATGGTTTAGTGTGTAGAAATACGAAGAAAAATATACATTTCCGAAATAAGGCAGTAACATGGAAGATTAGGAACAATGTCCAAACGTTCTGTAAACTCACAAGTGTCACACATTTACAACTTCCATTAAAGACATCTGCTGGGCAACACTATGGTAATTTTTAAAATATTTTCAAGTTGCTATATAAATACAAGTGATTGATTGAAAAGAGAGAGAAAAATGGAGGCTAGGAGGAGGCTAGAAGCTTTACCCCATTGAAGTCCAAACACTCACTTTGTATGGGATAGATCCCAGGAGGTGGAGGCAGCCCATGTGGAGGGTGGGGCATGGGCATTCCAGGAGGAGGTTCTGTCATGGGTGGAATGGAGATCCGTGGCAGGAGTGGTGGAGGAGGAAACGGGATCATGTTTGGAAGTGTGACGTCATCCACGATCAGTGGATCGTTCCCGTGGTCAAACAGACAGAGTTCACCTCGGATGCAAAACCCTTTCTCTGCAACATAAACAATTAAAGAAGGTTCAAGTCTTCATCTCTGTGTTGCACTCTGGTTTTGACGACATTGGTACAGGGAATACCCATTACTTTAGATGTTTCTTCCAGTTTCACAAAGAAATATCATTGTGCGTGATGAGAGCATGTACATCATATTTTGTTGCTTTTAACGACCATTAAGCATCAAATTTAAGGCCTGGATCATTACCCATAGCAAAGCTCTAAAAGTCACGTAAACATGGCGTCCATAATATTTTTTACAGTAAAAATAAAAAAACGGAACATTTATAAAACAAAACAAAACAATGCAACACAAAGTCAATCACAACTGCCACTTTGGAAGCAGCAGTGACTGAAAATTAGTTTCACCTACTGATATGCAAATGAGATTGACAACAGGTGGAAACCATCAACAATTAACAACACCCCCAATAAAAGAGTGGTGATTACCTTGATTCATCTACTTTCTGCCTGCTACTCACTTTTGAAAGCTGGCGGTCCTGTTACTCTCATGCCAGCCTGAGATGGTATTTAAAACGGACACCAGTGGCTCAAGTGGTGCAGCTCATCCAGGATGCACAGCAGTTTGAGCAGTGGCAAGTAGGTTTGCTCCGTGTGTAGTGTCCAAATCATGAAGGCGCTACCAGGAGACAAGCCAGTAGCTCAGGAGACATCAAGAAGGTCGTCCAAGGGCAACAACCCAGCAGGAGGACCTCTACATCCCCTTTGCGCAATGTGGAACAGGAGGGGTACTGCTAGAGTCAAGCAAAATAACCTGCAGCAGTCCACAAATGTGTCTGCAAAATGCTCAGAAATAGAGTCTGGCCACTTTCAGAACACCAGTGTGAGACTGGTGGGGTGGAGTCAAAACAATCGAGAGACTCAGTTTGCAGACTATAGGGCGATGGCGCAAGGTACATGCAGAAAGTATGTGTACCACCAGCTGTCAGCATGAATTCTCTTGAAAATTAAAAATGAGTGAACAAAGCCTCTCATGAACATTAGATACAATGAACTGCAATGCACTCCATGCCACACGGAGGTGCACAAGTAATTATGTGGCAAGTTTATGAAGAAGAGGATGAGTGTCAGTTATACAAATTCAGCCGTCTAGGAGTTACTTCTGCTCCCCTAGGAGTCCTAGAGGAGTACCCCTCCAGGAGTTACTTCTGCCTCTCTAGGAGTTACTTCTGCCCCTCAAGAAGTCCTAGAGGAGTACCCGTCTAGGAGTTTTGTTCTCGAGTGCCACCTACCACCACCTTTCTAGACAGAAGACATGTGACCAAATGAGCCAATCACTGCGATTTAATGCATTGTGTGAAAACTGACAGACTACTTTTTCCGGCTAGTGTGTCCTCATCAGGAACTTGCAGAGTCCAAATCCAGACCTCCATGGGGTAATACATTTGATTTCCATTCATCTTTTTGTGTCAGCACACTCAACAATGTTACGAACAAAGCATTTATTACAAATATTCCTTCAGATCTAGGAACAGTGTTGTGTGCTCCCTTACTTTTTTGAGCAATGTACTATACTCTATTTCTGAATATTATATGTGATTGGTATTTGCCATTACAGTAAAATGCTACACTAATGCCATCAGTAAACTACAATATAAAATAGCATGTGGGAAGCATGACTACTGTAGAGTGTTTATCACCTTTGAAAAGAAAGTGAATCATTCCATCCTTCCCCCTCCATCCCCACTCACTGCCATCATCTTCATCCCTTGCCTGGCACAAGAGTTTTAAGCTGCAGCCACACTGTGATATGCCCAATATGCCACCAAGCATGGGCCAATTTCACGAAAACCCCAGTATACTACAACTGGCTTTGCTCTTACATTAATATTTGTGTGTCTAAAACCTTGATTTTGAGTCACAGACCAATCGAATGCAACTGCTTAGTTCCAAAAAGGGCTTCTTCTGAATTATTGAACCCAAGAAGTAACATTTAATACACTTGCATTACCAGTTTTTATACACAATCTTGCACGTGTGTGCCCCTGCTTTTTCAAGTAAGTTCTCGCGAGAAATTGTCTGCAACAATGTCTGCGATTCTTTCTAAATTGAACATCCTATCGTGCAGTGTGATTTCAGCAGTGACTAAATATTTTATATTTTCTATATATATATATATTTTTTTTTAATTTAAGCTTACTCTGGTTGAACAGGGCAGTTGCAAACTTTCCTGTTATATTTTGGTGAGCTCCAGAGTCAGCTTTTCTTTCACAGACACACTCAGTCATAGACTTATTTTTAAATTGGCACACAATAAGGCATACTTTGGAAATCCCGGCGGAGGCTGCAGAAAGACAGGGTGCTGAAGAGAAACACAGTGCTTTAATATCAGCCCCACGAGGCCATGCATCATTAGTGATGCTTTAGTAACACACACCCTAAAGAGTTAAACAGATCCTTGGAGGATGTAGACACCAGTGTTTCTGATGCTCAAAAAACACAAGTGAAGATGATTAGAATGGATCAATTAAACTTTTGAGATTCAGTCAGAAAAACGCCAGTGAAATATGCACAGCGTCGAGGAATTAAACAGATCCCGTCTCACAGCTGTGTGATGATACTTTAGTGGTGATTAGAAGATGTGTCACACAAAAGCTGGTGTGCGGTGGCTTGCTATGAATGTTCAGATGTTATTCAATAAAAGGAGCGAGAGAAACCTCAGCTTACCGTCGTAGTCTCGGCAGCGGTGTTTGATGGCACTGCTCTTGCTGAAGCTCTTTCCGTCGCTGTGGCTGATGAAGTATGTGGACCAGCTCTCAGTTGTGCTGTCAGGCAGGTGAGCTGGCACTGCCACGGTTGCCGCTTTGGGGACGGCAGGGTTCCCGGAGGAGGGGAAATGGTGCTGAGGAAGAGGCGGGGGAACCAAGGGGCACGGACGGCTTTGGTGGTGTTGTGGGTTTGTCATGTGAGTGAACGATGGGTTGTATGGCTCAGCCTCCTTGCGCTCCAGCTCAAATTTGGATCTGTGCTCTGTTGAAATCATAGCAGAAGAACTTAATAATCAATAAAAACCTCTGGTGTTTATCAACCATCCCTTTGTTATCAAATATGAAAAAGTATGCGACTCACTGCAAAGTTTTGACATCTATGAATGCTGGCTACAGAAATCACCTCTCATTGGTTGCTTAAAAATACACCTTGTGTTCTGTGATTGGCTGCCTGGTCGACAACTCTCAGTTTTTGTTTAATGAATGTTCAAATGATCAGATAAATGATTGTCTAGTGGCAATGAAGGCAGCGATCGTTTGTGCGTGTGTGTGTGTGTGCGTGCGTGCGTGGGCTTGGACTGAAGCCATTCCTTCAACTCAACTCCTTAAGAACAGTGGGTCCTTTCAGCTCCTCACTCTTTAAATGTTGATTAACCTTACATACTGGTAGTTAAAAATTAAAGTATATATATATATATGACCGCTACTAGGGATGCAACAGTACAAAAAGCTCGTGATTCAGTACGGTAAGTTCCACTGTGTTTCGTTCGGCTGTATATTTTTTTTAAATGATACTTTGTAAAGATCCTATAAACAGATAAAAAAATAAATAGGTGTGAAATAAAACAAAATTTAATTTATTTTCCAAAAATCAAATTAAATAATAGAATAAACAACAGAAAAAAACTGTACTGCAGCATTATTTCCAGAACAGTAATATATACTGTTACCGCAGCAGAGTATTCCGTATGTACTAGTGAAATAAAACTTATTTTGTGTCTCTCTAAATTAGTTGGGTGATTCACTGATTCAAGTGTGTGTGCCTCTCTCGAATCCATTTGCAGACAGTGCTGCATGACGGCACAGATGAGTGCTCGTGTTTCGTGTGTTGCTTTTTGCATGACTGCTCTGAAAAACATGCTGGTGACATTTTTGTTTACAGTTCTTTTTACATCTTTGTCATATTTAACAGCAAAGCCATGGTATGGTGGATGGTGTGTCGGACAAATAAGAGCGGTTCCCAGCAGAGCTACAATGTATCCGGAAAGTATTCATAGCGCCTCACTTTTTCACATTTTTTTTTATGTTACAGCCTTATTCCAAAATGGATTAAATTAATTTCTTTCCGAAAAATTTTAAACAAAATGCTCCGTAATGAAAAAAAAATACTTTTTGAAATTGTTTTGAAATGTAATAAAAATACAAAACCTGAAAAGTCACATGTACATCAGTATTCACAGGCTTTGTCGTGAATCTCTAAATGGAGTTCAGGTACATTCTGTTTCCACTGATCATTCTTGAGATGTTTCATTGGAGTTCACCTGTGGTAGATTCAGTGATTGGACGTGATTTGAAAAGCCATACACCGGTCTATATACGGTCGCAGGTTTCACAGTGCATGTCAGAGCACAAACCAAGCATGAAGACAAAGCAATTGTCTGTAGACCTCCGAGACAGGATTGTCTCGAGGCACAAGGCTGGGGAAGGTTACAGAAAAATTTCTGCTGCTCTGAAAGTTCCAATGAGCACAGTTTGGAACCACCAGGACTCTTCCTTGAGTTGGCCGGCAATCTAAGCTGAGTGATCGGGGGAGAAAGGTCGTAGTCAGGGAGGTGATCAATAACCCGAAGATCACTCTGTCTGAGCTCCAGCGTTCTTCTGTGGAGAGAGGAGAACCTTACAGAAGAACGAAAGCCACTCCTTAGTAAACGGCACATAGCATCCTGGCTGGAGTTTGCCAAAAGGCATCTGAAGGACTCTCAGACCACAAGAAACAAAATTCTCTGGTATGATGAGACTAAAATTTAACTCTTTGGAGCGAATGCCAGGCATTACATTTGGAGAAAACCAGGCACCGCTCATCACCAGGCAAATACCATACCTACAGTAAAACATGGTGGTGGCAGCATTATGCTGTGGGGATGTTTTTCAGCAGGAGGAACTGGAAGACTAGTCAGGATAGAGGGAAAGATGAATGCAGCAATGTACAGAGACATCCTGAATGAAAACCTGCTTCAGAGTCCTCTTAACCTCAGACTGGGGCAACGGTTCATATTCCAGCAGGACAATGACCTAAAGCACACCCCCAAAATATCAATGGAGTGGCTTCACAACAGCTCTGTGAATATCCTTGAGTGGCCCAGCCAGAGCCCAGACCTCAATCCTATTGAACATCTCTGGAGAGATCTGAAAATGGCCGTACATCGTTGCTTCCCATCCAACCTGATAGAGCTTGAGAGGTACTGCAAAGAGGACAGGTGTGGCAAGCTCATGGCATCATATTCAAAAAGACTTGAGGCTGTAATTGCTGCCAAAGGTGCATCAACAAAGTATTTATGTACATGTGATTTTTCAGGTTTTGTATTTTTAATAAATTTGTAACAATTTGAAAAAAATCTTTTTTCACATTGTCATTATGTGTAGAATTTTGAGGAAATAAATAAATTTAATCCATTTTGGAATAAGGTTGTAACAACAAAAAAAAGTGAAGTGAATGAATACTTTCCGAATGCACTGTACACGATTGGGAAATTGCTAGTGATGTGAGGGACGTAATGGAGGTCATCACCTCTCCTCTGATTGTGCCCTCTTTCTCTGCTCTTTCCACGGCTGCCACTGCGGCTCCTACTGCGACTGTGGCTCCTTCCCCACGAGCTTCTACCTCGCCGCTCAGGTCTCTCCCGTGGCTCTCCTGCCTTCGGGTGGCGCTCCTGTTCTCTCTGCTTGCGGTCGTCTCTCCTGCAGTCATCTCTAGCCCTGTGACAAAGCATCAAGCATCGGTTTTCTTCATGGCGAACCGTTCTCTGGTGAAAACCCCACTGTCACAGTAGAGCTATTCAGTGACCAGCACAAGCTTCAGCCCGTCAAACACATGACCAGATTCGAGCTCAGACCTAAACAAGAGCGTTTGTAAAGGTTCATATCGAGATAGGCTCTTCTAGGATTTGGAACTAATTGATAAAGCTCACTCTAGGTGAAGTAATAAAATCTGCAACTTTGCAGAAACTGAGTTTAAGGAGCTACTGGCAGAGAATGAAAGAAGGAATTAAAAGCTTAATAACAGGTGGATAGAAGTTAAAAGTTTACATCCCTGATACTCATTGTGTGGCTCGTGAGCCGTATGCGGCTCGTCAGGCGTACCATTTTTAAAAGTGCAACTTGGAAATACAGTAAACGCTATATATATTAACAGCATACATAAAACATATGCAACACCATAGTACTCGCTTCACCAAACGTGAAAAAGTTCACGACAGCTGATGTGGAACTAGCGCACATCCTCAGCGTTCACTAGCAACACTAGCCGCGGAATACAGAGGATAACGATTCGGAGGATGAAAGAGACGAAATTCAACACGAGGACGAGACAGGAGAGGGGGCAAACAGCCAGGTGCCATTGCACAGTATAAAGTGAAAGATACGAAGAATACAAGGTGAGCACTACAACTGCAACAACAAACTACAAAAACAACATAAAGTAGGTTAAGGACATGCATGCCAGCTTCCGCTCTTCCCTGTATTAAGGTAAATAAAAACACTTTAAATGAAAATGTATTGGCTGTGCTGTTTTTTAATGTGGGGTAGCCAGTATATATGTAAAAACGTTTGTTTATGTAAGTAACTTGGCAAATTGCCGTTAACAGTGGCTCTCCTCTTAACTTTGGTCTATTTTTTAACTTTGAGCATCCCTGGTGTACATAGAACAGGTTGTGATGGTGATATAAAAAGCCTTGGCAATATAATGCAGTGGCTCAAATAGCATACGTGTTAGGGCTCATTATCTTCTGAAAAAATAAACAGGGGCCCAACTAAACACACAGCGTGTGGGGTGGCAAGCAGTTACACTCCTGAACATCACCCCCACATCTCTGGGGGAAGCACGCATGGAGACACTATTCCATCTCATTTTTCCAACTGAATAAAATCATGGTGGGTTTAATAAAAAATATTAAATCTGATTTACACTGAAGAATAGTCTATTCCTTGTGTCTTCTGCTGGTTGCTTGAGCATCAACATAAAGCCCTGATTCTCTGTTTGCTGTGAATAACTGAGCTAGAGTCAGCTCCAAGACTGTTCCTGCTAAGGCTGGACATGTTTCCAAGATTAATACCCAGGAACTGTCTTACAGCGCAATGTAAACAAGAATCCAATTTTAAGAGGGAACAATATGGAACTAATATTGAAGTTCGTCATTTCGTCAGGGCTACGCTAAATGTGATTTCATCAGCTCTGGATTCAAACAGTAAAACTAATCTTCAGAGGGTTTGAAGAAATGTCTAAAAGGTGGAGTGTTCCTTTAAGAGATGACATAATAAAAATGAAAAGCAACCTAGACTCGCTGAAGTCTGGCCGATTCTTCGGTGGGCTCCTTCTTCTCCTGCTGTCCCGGTCGACTTCAACAGGGGCAGTCTGCACACAGAAATCATGGCACTCAGATCGTCTGATCTACTCCCCAAAGGAAGCGCTTTTCGATAAGAACAGAGGTGCATCACAACCACCAATGTCTCAATGTTTCAGAAAGTGAAACCCATAGATCTAGCACACACACGCACACACTGAAGTAATTCAAGCCCTTACTTCTGTAAATGTTCTGAGTTTTAGTGCCCAGAGTTACGAACATTAATAAAAAAAATGATCAATTAGTTAACTGGTAATAACATTTAAAAGTATTTTAGAAGCAAAATGGAAGGGTTGCTATGGAGGAGTCAGTGCTATCATACAAAGTTCCCGATTACAATATGAGTAATATAGACCAACCGCAATGTATCAATGATTTTCCTCAGCTAAGATAGTGATATGCCAAGATGGTTACCATGGTAGCCTTGGGGGTCAGTGGCATAACACAATGTTTTTCTAATTAAAAGTTATATAAACCAACCCCCATGTCGCGATCATTTCCAAAGCAGAGTTCAGAAAATACTTTTGCACAGTGTTTTGTATGTCTCTGCACAGATGTCTAACCTCCACAGTTGAGACTTTGAATGTTCTATGAGATTCTGAGTTTGAGTTACAGTAAATTTTATGCTAAGTCAATGGAAAATTCCCCAGCATTCTCAGCAATTTCCCAGTATTCGTTTAGCTCTACCAGTCTGAAAAGATAACAGCCTAAACAATACCAATATCAAACAATGGATACATTGACAAAGTTTGGTGGTTGTAACTAATGAGGTCTATGAGGAATTGCATTTAGAATTTTTTATCTGAACATAATGAAAACCTGAAAAAAAGAAATACAATCAGTAAAATGGTTTAAAGGGATTGAAAAAACAGAATTCAGAATTTTTCCTTATAGATGTTTAATTTGCTGCATAAAAAGCTGCTGTTTCTCTTGTGGTGTAAACCATGAATGTGCGTCCCATATGCGTGATCATTTATCCCTCATTTAAAGAATAATCAACATTTTGTCTATCATGTTTTTAGTGACTTGAGAATATGGACATAAGGCCAAACACTGTTTGCACGACGACCTGGGTTCGAATCCTCAACTCCACTTCTTTTCCAAGCCTTTCTCACTCTGTTTTATAATAAGACAAAATGGCAAAAACAAACGATGAATAAAGTGCTATTTTAATTGTATTTGTTTGAGGCAGAGATTTGTTGAAAGAGGAAGAGTTGTTTTCTGATGTTTTAATAACACGTCGTTTTACCGTAGCTTATATCTTATAGGGCTTTAATATCTGACTTGTTAAGTTTGATTCATTTGAACTAAAGTTACTTTTCCCTTTTAGTGCAGTTCATTTGGGCAGGTGAGAAAGCAACAACCAAATATAGACCAATAGAAAACAAAAAAAAAGTGGTCTGGGACCTGCTCGAGGAAGAGGTCTCAGTACGGTTCTAAACATAATCTAAAGTGGATCATCTGTGGTGAGAACATGATCAAACTCTGATCAGAACTAAAAACAAATAAAGATGACAAAAACGTGCTGTTCCTCACACTGTACTCGCTCGCTCTTTTATACAGAACCGCAGAGAAGGTTGTCCATGTTCTCAAAACTTCATCTCACAACCAAATACTCATGGGAAAGATTTGAAAACAGCGTGAGGTCACGTGTGCCACTCTGATGCGCTACAACTGGGATTATTATCAAAATATGAGCACACAAGTTTTTAATTCATTTATTGGGTCAAAATAAACTGAAAATAATCCCCCTTTTGAACCGAAACCACTGTTTATATTGCCGTTTATGCCTTTGTTATCCTATGCCTCTGTAACTTCTGTTTGTGACTCGTAAACAGATGCAGATATCTGAGAAGCATCTCACAAGCCTATGACTAACAAAGCGAGTCATTTGTACTTCAAATTTTATGAACTAGAGGTGTGAAAGCACCCTCGGTGTGCTTGTGTGCCACCCCAAATGTCATTTTGAGAGAATCACACCATATTTACGTGGTGTTTCATGTACTTCTTACTGTACCTCTTCCTTCACCTCAGGTTTCTGTGCTGAGGTCTTGGTCTCTTCCTTAGTGGCTGCCAAGTAATTTTTAGTTGTTAGACATTCGAAGAGTTTATTGACAAACGCTGTCGTCTCTGTTGAACACACACACACCCACACATCAGTCAGTATACAGCACACAAACTGCTCTTTAAACACACATTTAGTTAAAGATGTACAGCTTACCTTTCTGAAGGAAAACATCCAGCTGGTCAGCACACAGTGCTCGGAGCTCTTTCTCTGCTTTATCCTTCTTTACTAAAGCCACAACATAATTTGCCAGAGCTGATGGGTCAGCATCACATCTACAAACATGCACATCATTTCATTAGCAAACTGTACACAGGATTCAGCCCTGACTCTCTGTGCTGCTCAGGAACTTTAAAAGAAATGTGCACAGACAAAATCATCGTAGTGAACAGAGAAAACAAAATAAAGGTCAAGCAAGACAGTTGATCCCAGTTTGGTCAGTCTTTCCTAACAAATCACCAGGCTGAGAGGCACATCCCACTCAGTCAGAGCACACTTTCTTATAAACTAACAAGTCAGACAGGTATCGTGTTTCTAACTGAGAATGGTGTGGGATTAAAGATTGTTTGACTTAAAAAAAACAGCCAGAATGTCATTTTAACGAGGAGACCTGTTCGCTTTGAGGTTGAGGGGACTGAAGTCTATCGCGTATTAGCATGTTAGCAGTGCCAGCTAGCTGAGTTAAACACTTACATGGGTTCAAGAAGTTTAGCCAGCCATGATTTCAGAGCGTCAACATTATCTATAATCATCCTGCCGACCAGCTGATTAATGGTGATAAAAGGTAGGGCGTTGTCTGGGGAAAATTCCCTGTAGCATCGTTCTGAAACACACACTAGCCAGGGCCTTAGCGCTCTCTGAAGGAACTGCCGCTCGAAGTGCAGACGCGTCGCGTGGTGACGTCATCGCCCATATAGCCAGGCTGCCTGTCACTCACTGTTTTTCAGGGTATATACGGTCTGTCCACAATCTGTAAAGGAAAACCATATATGTTTAATAAATTCCTTATTGCCACGATGATTAAATGCAAGATTTCCACCCTGAAACATCAGGATCTCTTCGATTTTCTTTGAATGTGAATGCCTTCTCTGCTATATGTTTGCTTGTTTGTTAAACAAATGCATATACATATTAAATGGCAATTATACATGTGAGATATTGCATATAAGAAACGATAAAGAGCAAAAACGAAATGAGAAAAATTAATAGACTAAGAAAGTTCGTGTTACAGGATCTAGGAGTCCAAGAATATAGTTCAAGTTCTTCTGCAGTTTTTCTTTTTTTTATCCATTTCATAGCAGTGAAAAAATATAGAAATTCCTATAAAGTTTTTTGAAGCATGACTTGTGGATAAAAAAAAAAACATTCTCAACAAAATTACACAATTATGTAATAAGTAAACATCTTCCGAGATCATATGAAAAAATTGTTGATAATCAATCATGTAAATCATCGCAGAGAGCTTTAGAATGATTGCCTTTCAGTTTTATATTACAGACACCAAACCAGTGTGATTGGTCCCCTCTACTGGTAAAAAGAATGGATAACCCTTGGAAGTACAAAAGTTGTGATATAGCTAGTGTTTTTCAACGTTCTGGAACAAAAAAGCACGTTGTCACAAGTGTGCGCAGAGCAGTGCATAAGGTTTGACATATATATTTAATTACAATTTTGCATTCTGTGAAAGGCTTAAACCATTGAGCTGAACATTAAACGGGTCAATGTCTAGATTAGGAGTCAAAACGGTGAAGAGGGTCTGGATTAAGGGTAAAAAATGCTGCTGATATGGCTTTATATTGTATCATATTTAAGCTCAGTATTGTATTTAAGACATACATGTGTGAATGAAAGAATGTTTTTCTCCAACCAATCATGAAATTATTTATTTAACCGTGCTTCATCTGTTCCAAATAGTAATCATATGTAGGGAGAAATTGTGTTTGAAAAGTAATTTACCATAATAATATCTGCTGGTGAAAATGTGAAAGTTTCAGGGGAGCTTAGAAATTGTAAAATCAAGAGTGCAGCAAAAATTTTATGCTACCAAGGCTATTGAATATTACTATTTAGATAGCAACGGAGTATGAAGGATAGCTAAATCTTGACAAACATTCCATTTTAGTCAAAAAGATTCGTCTAAGACTAAATAAATCCCTTTGTGACCAATTTGGATTTACAAATGGTGAGATACCATGGAAAAATTTTCCATATCTTTTTAGATTTAGACAAGTTGATATCTAGATATTTAACTGAAGATTTCATTTGACTATAATGAAAGTTTGATAATGAACCACTTGAATTTAAAGTTTAAAATTAAAGCAGAAACTTCCAATACCTTTGGAATTTCTTCTTTATCTTTAACAAAAACAGAAGTATCATCAGCCTTACAGCGAGATTTAAATTTGTTGGTCAAAAACATCCACCTTATGAATTTTGTTTACATCGATAACAAAGACGTTAGAACATGGTCACTTCCCTCCGTTGCCATAGATACGTATATACGCTCCGTTGGTATGACACATAAATACCAGTGAATTATGATCTTAATAATTACTAGTTTGAAGTTACAAGAGACCGTTGAAATTTAACAAATAATATTGGCATAATCTGATAAATGCAGTTTTAATTATATGACAATAAACAACATACAAACGAGAGAACGAATATTACGATGACTATGAAAGAAAAAGCAGGTTTATAGCTATAAAACAGACTGGTTCATATTCCGACATAATGTGTGACGGTAAAACAACTAACCAACTGGATGCCACCAACCAAATAACAAGAAGAAGAAGAAGAAGAAGAAGAAGAAGAAACAAACAAGAAAAGGAAGCAGGCCATATGTTAAAACTACCTTACCCTTAATGCTTTGCGACTTCCGGCGGTGGTTACCTCACGTTTCACAGCGCTGGACTCCTTTTCAAGTCGCGAACAGAGCAAGATGACGGTAATTTACATAGCACGGGTTAAAAAGTGAACATTACAGAATTTATTTTAAAATAACGTCTGAACAATGACCTCACATTCCAGAATAGTGGATGAAAGTTGTTAATTGAGCAACATGGTTCTCAAACATCACGGGTTTAGCAGCTAACGTTAGCTACTATCTGTTTGATTTTTAAGTCCCGGTTCTTTAATTATAACCTCATTTGAGGTCTGAACGAAACTACAGAAGCTGTAGTAAGATGCACAGAAGTCACGCTTTTAACACCCCTCCCCCTCTTTAAGTTAAGTTAAATCTGATGAACTTGCAGACGTATAGAGTAGACAGCTGTCACTGCTCCTAATTCAGTAGCACTAGTCTTTATTCACCACGTGTTACTCTCCAAACCTTTTCTAAACTAACTAGATTTATGTCTTTTAGTGAATGATCCTGAAATAAATTCTATTGGGTCATATTTAACAAAATTACCTTTTCTGAGATTTACTATCAGTGTTGTTTCCTCATCAAATGTAGTGTTTCACCTACCGTTATCTCAAGCGACATCTTAATAATACACAATGCCCCTCATGATTATTTTTCTTTAATTAATCTATTTTTCTTTAATTATTTTTCTAAATCACAGAAGCAAAACTCGCTGCAATGTTTTGTTTTAATGGGTGTCAAAACTGGCTGCAGGAATCCTCTGCCGTTTGCTTGAATATAAATCTCCTCTTCTGATTGGTTGCCAGGCTACCAACCTCCCAAGCACTGACTAGCAGGTTCTTTTGGTTCAGCTCCACAAGAAGGCTGAAATAGTAAATTGTCATTAGTAAAACATTTTTTTTTCTTTGTGTAGCACTCAGACAAAAACAGAACACCCCACCCGGTCTCCTGCCTCATTTACATCCATTTAAATATGCAAATGAGCATACGTCTAGGAGTGTGGTTCCAAGCAACCAATTCCAATTTGTGTGGGGAACTACACATTGAAACTACATGCTACTACAACCCAAAGAGGTGTAGTCAGTGCGGCAGTTGCCTAATGAATTTGTGAATTACTTCTGTGTGTGTGGAAGTGGTCCATGTTTATCTTGTGAGAGATGTATTACATATGAATTGTTTGTTTATTGATTCATAGCATATCTTCCATGCTAGATACTTATTTAGAAGATAAATATATGTGCTGTTCCCTTGCAGGAGCGTAAAGGAACTGCTAAACTTGACTTCTTGAAGAAGATTGAGAAGGAGGTTCAAGAGAAATGGGTGCAGGAGAAGGTTTTTGAAAGTGATGCTCAAGATGACCCAGAGTAAGCTGCATTCCAGACGCTATACTGTACATGACCTCAGACTCTAGAACCACCAACTCAGTGATTTTGAACACTGGTATCTCTGTTAAAATATCAGCTTTTTCCTAAAATGCATTATTTGTAACTTTTATAAAAG
The DNA here is from genome assembly GCA_007224835.1 of Danionella cerebrum. Taxonomy (NCBI): domain Eukaryota; kingdom Metazoa; phylum Chordata; class Actinopteri; order Cypriniformes; family Danionidae; genus Danionella; species Danionella cerebrum. The sequence continues at coordinate 191,672 of SRMA01027207.1, read as the reverse complement.
ATTTTTTATAATGACCGTTCACAAACCCTAAATGAAGTGTTCTCGTTTTCAGTCTTTAATTTTAAAAAAAGTGTTTATCATTTCAATGAAAAGTTTTGGGTCACCCAGACAATTTGGTGTTTTCCAAGAAGTCACACTTTTACCTACTGCTGCTCCCACAAGAGTTCAATGGAGTGAAGATCTGGTGACTGCGCTGCCCACTCCATTACAAATATAAAACCAGCTGCTGCTTTTTCTCTATATAGTTCTTTTACAATTTGGAGTTGTGCTTTGGGTCATTGTCCTGTTGTAGGAGGAAATTGGCTCCAATCAAGTGCTGTCCTTTGCAAAATTGAGAGATGGCCTTCCTTATCCAAAATCACTTTTCCTCCTAACAAATCTCCCACCTTACCCAATCTTAACACCAAATCAACCCCAGGCCACCACGTTACACCCACACCTTTCTTGACAATTGGCGTTAGGCAGCATTCTAGCATCTTTTCAGTTGTTATGCATCTCACAAATGTTCTTCTGTGTGATATAAACACATCAAACCTCGATTTTTCCGTCGAGAAGAAGTTGAGAACCTGTGATGCGTCTATTTCTCATGCTAGAGATTAATGCACTTATCTTTTTGCTCAGTTGTGCAGCGGGGCCTACCACTTTTTTTCTGGTTCAAGCCTGTTTGTGCTGTTCTGAGAAGGGAGTAGTACTGTTGTAGGAAATTTTCAAAATATATATTTATATTAGGGGTGTAACAGTACGCTAAAATCGTATTCGGTTCGGTACAGTGTCTTGGAGAGTTCGGTTCAGTTCATTCGGTTCGGTAAAAAACAATAAGAACTTACATAATCTTTATTTTGAAAGACTGCCAATACACAGTAGAATTCTTGCATAAAATAAATTAAAGTGACACTTTAGGTGATATTTTAAATAAATTCCACTCTTTATAAAGAAAAACACATTTTTTTTAAATAAAAAATGAAATACTGCAACTAGTTAGGATAGATTACCTATCTACATTTTCTGAAGAGAGCATATATCTGGTTGCAGTGACAATATCTCCAGCAGTAGAAAATGTTAGATGTGTTGCCTGCCCGATCTCCGTGGAACAATGTCGACATACAACTTTACATTTATCCACTCGTCTATCCCCGTTATGTATTTTAACAGAGAAGCCAAAGTGTTTCCAAACAGGAGAGTGTAGTGAGGTGAGAGGGTCTTCAAACTCTGGCTTCTCTTTTGATATGATTCCAATTTACTACTTGCGCTCGTGCTCGTCACTCAATAGCGTCCGTGTGGAAACTCGCCTTGGAACATTGTTCCGCGGCGCTTAATATCGCGCTAATAATAAATTTAAATTATTATAAAAATACTGAAGACCGAACAGGCCGTACCGAAACGGTTCAATACATACCTTGAACCGTTACACCCCTAATATATATATATATAGATTAGTATTGGAGGCGGATACAAACTGTTTTACAATGGTGTGGATAGTGAAGGAAATATCGAATAACGTATTTCAGAGAAGACAGGAGAGGGCTTGAAGTCCAAATATTTACTCAGAATTCATAAATAACACATTACAGATATATCTGGGTGAACTAACTGCATTACACAACAGCAATGCGTGTCGAGCTCCCGTCGCAATGCGTTAGCTTTTCACACCCCTTCCTTGTGGCATGGCCTTGTATATGTTCTTAAAAAAATGCAAATTAGTTGGGGCATAGTTGTATTTGCGTCTGGCCTTTTGGGTCATTCACCTCCTGTAATGTCTGATCCTCTGCACAGAGAAAAAGACACTGGGGGTGATAACACAGGTCTATAAAAATATCCTATTGATTAAATTCAAGTAACAAAAGAAATACACAGTGATCACACATTTATTCTATCAGTTTAATATTACACTTAATACTCAAATAATTATAACATAATACACCACATAGTTAGAGAAAAATGAGACTGTTGGGAGATACCTAAATTATCCTTCAATAGGAAGAGAAATGAGGTAGGAGTGATCCTGAAGGAGGAGTGAGTGAGGAATGTTTTAGAGGTGAAAAGAGTGTCAGACAGGGTGATCAGTTTGAAGTTAGAAATTGAAGGGGTGATGTTGAATGTAGTGAGTGGTTATGCTCCACAAGTAGGCTGTAAGTTGGAAGAGAAGGAGAGATTTTGGAGTGAGTTGGATGAGGTGATTGAGAGTGTTCCCAGAGGGGAGAGAGTAGTAGTGAGAGCAGATTTCAATGGGCATGTTGGCGAGGGCAACAGAGGTGATCCGGAGGTGATGGGCAGGTTCGGTGTTAAGGAAAGGAACCTAGAAGGACAGATGGTGGTGCACTTTGCCAAGAGGATGGAAATGGCTGTAGTTAATACTTATTTCCAGAAGAGGGAGGAACATAGAGTTACCTACAAGAGTGGAGGGAGGAGTACGCAGGTAGACTACATCCTTTGTAGACGAGCCAATCTGAGAGAGATCAGAGACTGTAAAGTAGTGGTAGGAGAGAGTGTAGCCAGACAGCATCGGATGGTGATGTGTAGGATGTTTCTGGTGGTCAGGAAGAAGAGAAGAGGAAAGATTGAAAAGAAGACCAAGTGGTGGAAGTTGAAAAGGAAGAAGATTGTGAAGAATTCAGACAGAAGCTGAGACAGGCTTTGGGTGGTCAGGAAGAGCTTCCAGATGACTGGGAAACTGCAGCAGAAGTGATCAGGGAGACAGGAAGAAAGGTGCTAGGTGTGTGAGCTGGAAGGAGGAAAGAAGATAAGGAAACATGGTGGTGGAATGAGGAAGTACAGGACATCATC
>SRMA01027207.1:115172-188868 GCA_007224835.1 Danionella cerebrum | reverse complement strand
GAATGAAGATGGGAAAGGCTGTTGGTCCAGATGACATACCAGTGGAGGTGTGGAAGTGTCTATGAGAGACAGCAGTGGAGTTCCTATCTAGGTTATTCAACAGGATTTTAGAGAGAAGATGCCTGAGGAATGGAGAAGTGCCAATCTTTAAGAACAAGGGTGATGTGCAGAGTTGTAACAACTACAGAGGCATAAAGTTGATGAGCCACACAATGAAACTTTGGGAAAGAGTAGTGGAAGCTAGGCTAAGAAGGGAAGTGGATATTTGTGAGCAGCAGTATGGCTTCATGCCCAGGAAGAGCACTACTGATGCAATTTTTGCTCTGAGAATGTTAATGGAGAAGTACAGAGATGGTCAGAAGGAGCTGCACTTCGTCTTTGTGGATTTAGAAAAATCGTATGACAGGGTGCCTAAAGAGGAGCTATGGTCCTGTATGAGGAGGTCAGGAGTGGCAGAGAAGTACGTCAGAGTAGTTCAGGATATGTATGAAAGAAGTAAGACAGCAGTGAGATGTGCTGTAGGTCAGACAAAGGAGTTCAAGGTGGAGGTAGGGCTACATCAAGGATCAGCTTTGAGTCCCTTCTTATTTGCTATGGTGATTGACAGGTTGACAGATGAGGTCAGGCAGGAATCTCCGTGGACAATGATGTTTGCAGATGACATTGTGATCTGTAGTGACAGCAGAGAGCAGGTGGAGGAAAACCTGGAAAGTTGGAGGTCAGCTCTAGAAAGAAGAGGAATGAAAGTCAGTCGCAGCAAGACAGAATACATGTGTTTGAACGAGAGGGAGGGAAATAGAACAGTGAGGTTACAGGGGGCTGAGGTCAAGAAGGTGCAGGAGTTTAGGTATTTGGGGTCAACAGTCTAGTGCGACGGGGAGTGTGGAAAAGTGGTGCAGAGGCGAGTGCAGGCAGGTTGGAGTGGGTGGAGAAAAGTGTCAGGGGTGTTGTGTGACAGAAGTGTCAGCAAGAATCAAAGGAAAGGTGTACAGAACAGTAGTGAGACCAGCGATGATGTATGGGTTGGAGACTGTGGCAGTGAGGAAGAGACAAGAGGCAGAGATGGAAGTAGCAGAGATGAGGATGTTGAGGTTCAGTTTAGGAGTGACGAGGATGGACAAGATTAGGAACAGGCACATCAGAGGGACAGCTCAGGTTGGTTGTTTTGGAGACAAAGTCAGAGAGGCCAGGTTGGGATGGTTTGGACATGTGCAGAGGAGGGATGGTGGTTATATTGGTAGAAGGATGTTGGAGATGGAGCTACCAGGAAAGAGGTCAAGAGGAAGGCCAAAGACGAGATATATGGATGTGCTGAAAGAGGACATGAAGTTAGTTGGTGCAAGAGTAGATTAGTTAGGTGGAAAAGGATGATTCGCTGTGGCGACCCCTAACTGGGAACAAGCTGAAAGAAAAAGAAGAAGAAGACACTTATTTAACTCCAAAACCTCTTAGACCATTTTTATTCAAAAGCAAAAATGGACACACCCCCCAAAAAAACGACTGAATCTACAGAAACTACAAAATCTGGTATTTTGTATGGGCACTGTGAATTTTTTTAAGGACTGCACCAAGTTGGCGACAGATTGCTACATCATTCTTTTTCCAAGAAGCTGGAGATGGATTGAGAACGATGCTCAACATGTCGCTTCAGAATTACCCCCAGGTATTCCATTGGGTTCAGATCAGGAGACATTCAATCACCTTCACCCAGTTCTTCTTCGGAAATGCAGCAGTAGCTTTAGATGTGTGTTTGGGGTCATCGTCATGTTGGAAACGTGCCCGCAGTGATGGCAGCATCTTCAGTATAGAACAGAACATTGTTGAGTTAATGATGCCATCAGTGAAACGCAGCTCTTCTTTTCAGTCTAACTAGCAAGGACAAGTTCCTCGTCACGTTCCCTTACCCGTATATGAATGGAAGATTGCACCTTGGCCATACCTTCTGCCTCTCCAAGTGTGAGGTGAGTGAGCAGAACCTCTGAGCTTGTCCTGCATCTTCTACCAGCAGTGACTCATTTAATTTCACGTGGCTGTAGTTTGCCGTGGGTTACCAGCGGTTGAAGGGAAAGCGATGCCTATTCCCCTTTGGACTTCACTGCACTGGGATGCCTATCAAAGTATGTGTGGAGTCAGATATCTGTTGAGTGTGTTTGAGCGTGTTAACCCACTGCTGTCTTTGTTCCAGGCATGTGCCGACAAGCTGAAGAGAGAAATGGAGCTGTATGGTTGTCCTCCTCAATTTCCAGATGAAGATGATGAAGAAGATGGGGAGCAGAGGAAAGCTCCAGAAGAGCTCATTATCAAAGACAAGGCTAAGGGCAAGAAGGTGAGTGAGATGCGCAAGTTATCAGAGGTGCTGACCAGGTGCAGGACTTATCTGAAGCCTTCTCAGCTACGTTGTGAGAAGAAGTCTTGATCTTGATGTCCATGATCTTGGTCAGGGGTCTCAGACCATTTAAGGCCCGCGAAACGATAAACTGTGGCCCCTACCTTAATATGAAAGCAGTTCTGCCATTTCGTGTCTGGCTGGCTGCCTCAGGATTTTAAGACTCAACACCTATTCCATCCATTGGATGAGGTACAAGCACCCTTGAACTTACGCTCGCGTTTAAAACACTTAAACATTTTTAAAAGTTGCTTCAGGTGAAATATTACAAGTATACATATACACACTTAATACGAGGTCTCTCTTTCTCTGATTAATAAATCAAGTGATCCTTATGCGGCTAAATGTAAGAAAAGTAAGTCACGTGTTCTTCTGCAATAACGCACTTTTTACTCAGAATTGATGCGTTCTCCATGCGTCAGCTAAATGCTTGATGGATGCTTCAATCTGACAGTGACGCCAAATCACATACAATTATATATATTTCACAACCCCAAACATGTCTTTTTCAAAGCATGTAGTCCAGAGGAAGGTTGGTAATGAGTACAGACAATATCTGAAAAAACTGGGAAATGTAGTTTTTCTTTGTTGAGCACAGGAGCACCCCAACGTGTCTTTTAAAAAAAACAAAACAATGGAAAACACATCTTGGAGATTTAAAAGAGATTTAAAAACAATGGAAAACACATCTTGGTAGATGCCCAATTTATAACTCTATGAGGAGAAGGTACTTGACTGGACAAGATCTGAAAGAAATCAGTGCTAACCCAAAATGGTTAATTATTTGCTGGGAATCATAACTTAGATTGAAAATTTTAAAGTTTTAAAACACATTTAATGAGCTTAGCAAATTAGCAAATTTTAAAAATAGAGATCAGATTTCATAATCAAGATGCTGTCAGGGCTTTAAAAAGAAAAGAAAGAAAACAATTTTTATATAATAATTTTATTGTGGAAAACATGATGCGGCCCAGCCTCACCCAGATTAATTGAGTTTGAGACCCATGATCTCGGTGAAACCATGTTTCCCTTTAGGCGCAAGGCATTTCTCGTCCTTTATGATTCCACGCTGTTTTAAAACCATTAGTACCAAAAACTGTGATTTGTCTCATCACTCCAGAGTATTGTTATTGAAAATACATGATCCTTCTAATATTGAAAACTCAAAAGGCAGGATTATAATGAACAAAAACGAAACCGGTTTATTTATACTTTAATAGGATGGTACAGAAAGCATTCACCTCAAGCCCTCTAGGGGGCGCATGGAAGTTATTCGGTTTGCATTTTCCCTGCTGTAAGTTGGAGAAGAGAGGGCGTGGGAAGCAGAGACTACATTTTAAGCACCCACAATTACACAGGAAGCGCATCATGAGTGGCTTTCTAGCATGTCATATTTTTACCGTAACTGTCTTAACATTATTTAGTGTTATCATCAAGATAAACATCCTAATCATTCACGTCTTATTCTGTGAATCAAAGAAAGAAAGTCGTCATGGGCTCTGCTGTGCTTTTCTAGCTTCAGAATTCAATGAAACAATGTTTTCAGATCACAGGAACATTGTTTCATTGACAGAGCAAAGCTGTTGCCAAGTCTGGAAATTCCAAGTTCCAGTGGGACATCATGAGGTCTCTGGGACTGCAGGATAAAGAGATAGTGAAGTTTGCTGAAGCCGAGCACTGGCTGGATTATTTCCCTCCTCTTGCTGTGGAGGACTTGAAGAAAATGGGTCTGAAGGTACTTGACGCTGACCTGAAATTAGCCCTTTCCTTCAGAAGCCTTGTGAGCTGTGAATGAAAATGATGTCTGTTTTTGATTTTTAGGTAGATTGGCGTCGCTCTTTCATCACAACTGATGTGAACCCCTTCTACGACTCATTTGTGAGGTGGCAGTTCATCACTCTCAAGGAGAGAAACAAGATCAAGTTTGGAAAAAGGTTGTTTGTGAAACGATATGTACATCTTGCATATGAAAAGCTATTTACTTCTCTCCAGTGCATTTTTTTATCCAACAGATACTTTTGCCTCAAGCCTACGCCAAGCCTCTGTGCGTTAGCCTTCCTGCAATAGCACCCCATGAACACTAGTGAGCGGTGTTTCGCTGTGTGCACTTCCGCTTTCTGAATTCTTCACTTGTTTTAATTTCATATAAGACAAATGATCTCCATCCTTGTACTCAGCTCAAAGATCGGCAGTAAAATGCTAATTCTATCCAACGAGTCCAAGAGAACAAACTCGTCACTTTCTGATAAACTGGCGGCAATAAATAATAACTTCCTTGAACACGTAGATGAAAGCACAATATGCGCAGTCATGTCATCTTGCCTTTGGAGGTGGAAACTGCTTTGGGGGAGCAGCTGATCAAGACAGTTCTGTGGTGATGATGATCTTGAATCACTTTGACAGAACATTTCAGATGTTTTGCAATGAAATTGTTCCATTTTAATGGTGGCCCAGAACAGACAGAAAAACGCTGTATAAATGTACTACCTGCACCAAATGGGATCCATCGTAATTTATGCACATTTTCAAAATGTACGCGCATCTTGGTGTTTCCATCCAGGGTTTTTATGTGATGTTCCTATATGCGCATAAAAAAATAGGTGGATGGAAATGCAGCTAATGATTTGTGTTAGTGTTAGATGCTAGGATAAGTGTGATGAAACTCTAGAAATGCTCTGCTACCAAACCAACCGATCACAGAGGTTCGGGAAGTTACAGTTTTTGGGGGGCTGCACATCTACTGGGGGGCTATGGTGTAGCCCTGAGGCAGAAGTATAAATTGAGCTTAAGTTACTTAATCTTCATCATCTGGTTCCAGATATACCATTTACTCTCCCAAAGACGGGCAGCCCTGCATGGACCATGACAGACAGTCTGGAGAGGTGCTGGGATTCTTACAGCTTTTAAATTCACAGATTTCTTTCATGTTCTTACTGACTGTTAAGTTCTTTACTGCAGGGGGTTGGTCCGCAGGAATACACCCTGATTAAGATGAAGATAGTGGAGCCTTACCCTCCTAAACTGAGGTGAACTCTCTTGGTGGACATCTTGGTTTTAACCTCACATGCAACAGTTCAAATTCATTGTTTCCACTAGCTCCTTTTAACAAAATTACCCCAGGAAAATTAAGTAAAAAATTTTCACTTTCCCAGAGAAGGCCACTCCAAAAGACTAATTTTTTTTTTTGCTCCATTGGTTTTGGTAATTGTCCTGTTGCACCTCCAGCTTCTGTTTCAGCTGATCATAGACATTCCCCTGAAGAATTGTCTGAGGGTTGTTCTTCCTCTCAGTGATTGAAGCTGGCTAGGCTCTGATCATGACGTTTCCTCAACCATTCTTAACAGAGATTTTAGCAACCTCTGATGCTGCCCTAAGGACTTTGTCTGCCAAGGCCGCTGCTTGCCAAATGGGTGCCCAAATTCCAAAATGTTCCATGGTGACCCAAAAATCCAACAAACACAATATTTCACTAAATGCCTTTTTTCTCCAAAAAAGCCAAGTTCAGGATTGAATAAGTAACACAGTATAATATTTGTACATTTTGAATTCTGACAGTGAATAATGCTTACTTTAATAACGCAATGAGTTTTAGAACCTCAAAGCACAGGTCATGCCTTGTGAAACTATAATGAAACATTTCATGTTTATTAACTACATATTGACTACAATACACACTTAATATAAAATACTGTTCACACAGAGAAACCACTCTTTTTATTTCTAATAAAGATAATGATTCCAGAAAACATTTTTCTCTGCCTATTACTGCACAAGTATGAACATATTGTGAAAATAATTGATTGAATTTATTTTTAGAAAGCTTTAGTGCAAGGTTTAAATGTTTAAAAGGAATCCTTTCTTTTGCTCTTGTTTTGCTCCTGGGTGCGAGGAGATCGGCTGCTACTTTCTGACTGTTTGAAGTTTGTTGTGTGCTCAGTGGTTTCGCAGATAAGACGATCTTCCTGGTTGCTGCTACCCTGAGGCCTGAGACTATGTTTGGGCAAACCAACTGCTGGGTTCGACCGGACATGAAGTACATCGTGTTTGAGGTGGCAAACGGTGACCTGTTCATAAGCACTCACCGAGCAGCTAGAAATATGTCCTTTCAGGGGTTCACCAAAGAGAACGGCATTGTTCCTACAGTAAAGAACATCATGGGCCAGGTTTGTGCTCTCTGATCATCTGATATGGGAAAGAGATGTTGATGTGGATCAGATCAGACCCGGGGCCTTTTTTTTTTACTACTTTACAATTTGCTTTAATGATTTACCTTTAAAACAGAAATGCATTACCTTTTTTATTGAAATGCCTGAAATCATTCTTTTAGTATGACCCTGGCTTCTTTTTTTATATATCTGTACAAATATTACAGTACAGAATAATTTGAATAATTATAATTACCTTGCAAATTACAGGTATGTTTTAATTCTAATGTTAATTTAAAACTAATGCCCTTTTTGAATCCACCAGCATACACAAGGGTCAAGGAAACCAAGAAAAAGATAAAATAATAATTACAATTTCTAAATTCTATTGTAAAAATGTCTATTTAAATGGACCAGATCAAAACAATTGTACTTCACAAAAAAACTCCTTGGATTTAAAACGTAACATGATTTTTTTTTGCTGGTCACTTAGTTTATTCTAAAAATGTGAACAGTTTTACATTTTAAATATACTTTTGTCCTTTTTTAAATATTTGAGTCTTTTTAGTAAAGAAAAACATTTAGTATAATTACTGCATTCAATTTATTCGTGAACATTTTAATGGCAAAAAAACAAATAGTACATCTTTAATTTGATTGCAAATGATTCCATAGTGGTCTACAGAGATTTACAGTTAATATACATACACATTCCCAGGCAAAATATTTGATTTCTTGAATATGAATTCTCTTTATATATATGAATATGAATCATAACCCAAAGCATTGTTTTTACTCGTGGTTAGTGGTTGTGTGAAGCCATTTATTGTCAAACATCTGTCTCAATTATTTTTTTATCATAATGACCTCTCCACTTGCATCATTAAAAGTCTTCCTGCCGTTTGATTGGATGACAAAAATCCATATTAATGGACAATTGGTGAAGCAAAAAAAGCATGCCCTGACATGTGACGTCGATTCAAATGGATGCAGGTTCTGAAGGGCACACTGCGATGCAATCAAACTATACGACACAGATATGAAAGCACCCTGCACATGTCCTTTGACTCATTCCGTACAAAAAGAGAATCCATTTTGTAGCAGTTTCTGCATCCTCTTAATGGGAAATCTGGCTTCTGAGGGAAATCGAAATTTAGACAGGTCACGTGATATTAAAGAAAAAAAAACGTTTCAAATGTTAGCGCTAGCATTCTGATGCGTTTCTTGTTTGCTTACTTCTAGGATATCCTTGGCTGTGCATTGAGTGCACCCCTCACGTCATACAAGACCATATATGCCCTGCCAATGCTCACCATTAAAGAAGACAAAGGTACCACGCTCTCCGGATCACAACTGCAGGAGAAGCTGGTTTCAGAAACAAAGGCTTCCGTCAGGCTTCGGACTGATGTTTGGGGATCCTGATGTTTCTGCCTCGACTTTGCTGAAGTCTTGCTCTTCATTGTTTGGAAATGTTTGAATTTGTGCTCATCTCGACAGGAACCGGGGTAGTCACCAGTGTTCCGTCAGATGCTCCTGATGACATCGCAGCTTTGAGAGACATTAAGAAGAAACAGGTTTGTGACGAATCTGTCATTGCAGTGGATGAGATGAGTTTTACACAAGGTAATGCAAACATGCTTTCAGGCGCTGAGAGAGAAGTACGGGATTCAGGATTTCATGGTCTTGCCTTTTGATCCGGTAAGAACCTGCGCTGTGTTTGATTGTTTCTGAAGAGGTGATCTAGTTATCAGTGTTTGTTCAGGCTAAAAATAGTTGTTATTCACCTTGAACGGTCATAAAGGAAGGAAATTTTGTGGTGTTCACTTCTGCCAGGTTCCAATCATTGAGATTCCAGGCTTTGGGAATATGTCTGCTCCTCTGGTTTGCGATGAACTGAAGATTCAAAGCCAGAATGACAAAGAGAAACTAGCCGAGGCCAAAGAGAAGGTCTATCTCAAGGGCTTCTACGAGGGGGTGAGTGCTTCAGAACACAAATACTGCAAATCTATCATTTGTGGGTAGGAAAAAAAGAATGGGTTATCTAAAATACAGGGCTTGAAAACGAAATACAAATCACAATGGTTCACTTCTAAGAGAATCGGAAACATAACTTTGCTGTTTCTCCGTTCCATTCTAAAAATATTGATCAGTTTTTGGTTCAGCTGAAAAAAAATACAGGCTAATAACTGTATTTTTTTCCAGATTTCGGTAATACATATAAAGACTAGTTTACACTCAAATGTAATATCCCAAATTTAAACATTAAATGACATGTTATAAATAACACGCTGAAACGCTCACGCACTGCACTGATACTCTCGCGTACAGCTCACGAGCATTCTGTGTAATACTATACTGTTTTACACACTGAAACGTTACCCGTTACACACAGTGCTGCTGTAACTGTTTTTACAATTAGATTATTTACCACCAAGTTTTTGGTAAAGTTATCTCTAACGATATTATACAGTGGTACTTAAGTTATTAAATACTTTAAGTTTTCTTTTAAAATGTCATGGATGACAAATGATACCCACCAAAACACTACAGGTCCTTCTAAAAAAATGTGCATTTTGTGATAAAGTTCATTATTTTCTGTAATGTACTGATAAACATTAGACTTTCATATATTTTAGATTCATTTACACACAACTGAAGTAGTTAAAGGCTTTTATTGTTTTAATATTCGTGATTTTGGCACACAGCTCATGAAAACCCCAAAATTTATATCTTAAAAAAATTACATATCACAAAAGGTTCTCTAAATAAGCTATTAACTTAATCATCTGAATGAGTGGCAGAAGCGCCTGACCTGGGCTACAGAGCAGCAGCACTGGACTGTTGCTCAAATGTCATTTATGAAATCAAGGAGCCAGAGTCTGGAGGAAGACTGGGGAGAGGGAAATGCCAAAACGCCTGAAGTCCAGTGTCAAGTACCCACAGTCAGTGATGGTCTGAGGTGCCATGTCAGCTGCTGGTGTTGGTCCACTTATCAAGGGCGTGGTCAATGCAGCTAGCCATCAGGAGATTTTGGAGAATTTCATGCTTCCATCTGCTGAAAAGATTTATGGAGATGAAGATTTCATTTTTCAGTATGACCTGGCACCTGCTCACAGTGCCAAAACCACTGGAAAATGGTTTGCTGACCATGCTATTACTGGTGCTCAATTTGGCCTGCCAACTCTCCTGATCTGAACCCCATAGAGAGTCTGGATGAGCTTACGGCCGCTATCGAAGCATCCTGGGCCTCCATAACACCTCAGCAGTGCCACAGGCTGATTGCCTCCATGCCACGCCCCATCGAAGCAGTCATTTCTGCCTAAGAATTCCCGAGCAAGTATTGAGTTCATAACTAAACATAATTAAAGTGAGGGAAATAAGTACCTGCAGAACACCCTGCTATTTTGCAAGTTCTCCCACTTAGAAATCATGGAGGGGTCTGAAATTTTCAGCATAGGCGTACGTCCACTGTGAGAGACATGATCTAAAAAGAAAAATCCAGAAATCACGATGTATGATTTTCAAAACTATTTATTTGTATGATACAGCGGGAAATAAGTATTTGAACACCTGTCTATCAGCTAGAATTCTGACCCTCAAAGACCTGTTAGTCCACCTTAAAAAATCCTCCTCCACTCCATTTGTTATCCTAAATTAGATGCACCTCGTTGAGATCATTAGCTGCATAAAGACACCTGTCCACCCCGGACAACTAGTGAGACTCCAACTTCTACCATGGCCAAGGCTTTCCAAAGACACCAGAGAAAATTGTTCACCTCCACAAGGATGGAAAGGGCTACGGGGAAATTGCCAAACAGCTTGGTGAGAAAAGGTCCACTGTTGGAGCAGTCATTAGAAAATGGAAGAAGCTAAACGTGACTGTCAATCTCCCTTGGACTGGGGCTCCATGCAAGATCTCACCTCGTGGGGTCTCAATGATCCTAAGAAAGTTGAGAATTCAGCCCAGAAATACACGGGAGGAGCTGGTCAATGCCCTGAAAAGAGCTGGGACACCGTTACCAAGGTTATTGTAGGTAATACACTAAGATGCCATTGTTTGAAATCATGCATGGCACAGAAGGTGCCCCTGCTTAGAGCAGCACATGTCCAGGTCAGTCCTTAGTTTGCTAATGACCTTCAGGATGATCCAAAGGAGTCAAGAGAGTAAGTCACATGGTCAGATGAGACCAAAATAGTATTCTTTTGTCATAATTCCACTAAGCGTGTTTGGAGGAAGAAGAATGATGAGTCCCATCCCAAGAACACCATCCCTACAGTGAAGCATGGGGGAGGTAGCATCATGTTTTGGGGATGTTTCTCTGCACATGGGACAGAGCGACTGCACTGTATTAAGGAGAGGGTGACCAGGGCCATGTATTGCAAGATTTTTTTTAACAACCTCCTTCCCTCAGCTAGAACACTGAAGATGTGTCGAGGCTGGGTCTTCCAACATGACAATGACCTGAAGCACACAGACAGGAGAACATAGGAGTGGCTTCGTAAGAAGCATATCAAGGTTCTGGCATGGCCTAGCCAGTCTCCAGACCTAAACAGAATTGAAAACTTTTGGAGGGAGCTCAAACTCTGTTTGTCTCAGCGACAGCCCAGAAACCTCAATGAGTGAGCCAAAATCCCTCCTGCAGTGTGTACTACAGGAAGCGTTTGACCTCTGTAATCACAAACAAAGGCTACTGTACAAACATTGATTTTTCAGGTGTTCAAATACTTATTTCCCACTGTATCATACAAATATATAGATAGAAAAATCATACTTCGTGATTTCTGGATTTTAATTTTTAGATCATGTCGCTCACAGTGGATGCTGAAAATGTACGCAGAATATTTCAGATCCCTCCATGATTTCTAAGTGGGAGAACTTGCAAAATAGCAGGGTGTTCATATACTTATTTCCCTCACTGTATTTGAAGGTTGACTTCTTTTTTTTTTAATTAAAAACGCTTTTCTTTTATTGGTCAGATGAGATATGCAGATTTTTTTTAGATTTTGGGGTTTTCATGAGCTGTAAGCTTCATCAATATTAAAACAATGAAAGACTTGACCTACTTCAGTTGTGTGTAAATGAATCGAAAATATATGAAAGTCTAATGTTTATCAGTACATTACAGAAAATGATGAACCTTATCACAAAATACTAGACTACTTTATATATAAAAAAATACTTTTCACTGTTTTAGTCACTTTCACAGATTCTGTAAATGCCCACACAAGTGGGGATTACTTGCAAAACTCCTCCCAGGAAGATCACAGATGAGCCTCCAACTGGCAACCCTCTAACACTATAGTTTACAGTTTTTACCAGCTGCTTAAACACAATTTAAACTCGAAACAGACTTCACACAAAAAAGACTTGCATGTCCTTGTCTTCAATACAATGCTCTGCAGAGAAAGTATGGTAAGAAGTATAACATCAAAAGTCTCTCAATTTCTAGAAACAGATTACATTTAACATTCAGTGGGTAGCACTGTGGCCTTCCAGGTAGAAGGTTGTCGGTTCAAGGCTCGCCGGTGAAGGAGTTTGCATGTTCTCCCTGTGCTTGCGTGGGTTTCCTCCGGGTACTCCGGTTTCCCCCACAATCCCAAAAACATGCGGTTAGGTTAATTGACTAATCTAAAATACCCCTTAGGTGTGCATGTGTGTGTGTGTGAATGTTGCCCTGCGATGGACTGGCGAACTGTCCAGGGTGTACCCCCGCCTCTCGCCCAATATGTGCCGGAGATAGGCACCGGCAGACCCCCGTGACCCCGAAAGGGAATAAGCGGGAATGGAAAATGAATGAATGAGTATAAATATTATATTTACAGTGAAATTTCTGATAAACTGTTGCTAAAGCGATTACAGGAAATCAATCACTCATCTGTCAGTTGTCTCCTCATCTCCTGGTGAAAGGTCTGTTTCTCTCTGTTTGTTGCCGGCCACAGCTTCAGTTTTAAAGGGTTCACTTCTGTTGCCGACCCGGAAAAAACGTGCTCTTTGGACTTCTGTGTTATCCTGTGTAACACAGAAAATTATAATCTATTAATGGTGTTCCCGCTCCTGCACGCTCCCGTTGATTTTTATTCCCGTCCCATTCCGATCACGAGATTAATAACAAAAGCTTATCCCATCCCACAGGAATCCCACGGGAATCACGAGACCCGCGGGAAATCCTGACAAATGTCATCCTCTATGAGGTGTCACACTGGTCATACTATGAGTCGCGCACCTCTTCATCGTGCATTTTTATTAGTTAATGGTTCCTGTGCCGCTGCTGTGGAGGCACGCGGAACGTACATGTCACCCCAGCAACAAGCCATACAACAAACTCGTGCTTTGCTTCATGATGCTACCGTTCTGTTATACACCAACGGCTTCTACCACTCACATCGTATGTTCCGGCAATGTGACTAAAGCGCATCCGCACATCGCGATGTCTGTCAAAACAGAATATCGTTCAGCCCTACACCGAGCTCGATTCAGTGTCAATGCGCACAAGAGAGGGGGTGTTGTGTGTAAAACAGTATGCTATTACACAGAATGCTTGCTTTGCGGTACGCGAGTGTTTCAGTGCGGTGCGGGACCATTTCAGTGTGGTGCGTTGCAGGGTAATTTCACCCTGAGGTCTGGGATCTAGCTGTGCTGGTTCCTCCAGCATTCCCTGGGGTCCGAGCAAATTGGGTCCGTCTCCACTACAAAGTCACTTTCCGGAATGAGGGCGGCCAAACATTCGGCACGGCCTCTCAAAAAGATTCTGACGATGGTTGGAATAGCGCCGCCCTGCTGTCCTGTAGCTTAATTATGATCTGACAGTAATGCACATCGAGCAGCAAATGCTGGGCTTCAGACATTTGTCTTCTGATCCGATTTTTTTTTCTACTTTGCTAGATCATGTTGGTGGATGCTTTCAAAGGTCAGAAGGTGCAGGATGTCAAGAAGCCCATTCAGCAGATGATGGTGGAGAAGGTTAGTCTAAAGTCATTAAAGAACTGAACTCAAACTCTACTCGTCCACGTCGCCTGCTTTCTGTTACCACTGAGCTCCTTTAAAAGGATTTATCTCAGGATAAACATGAAAGCACACTTGGTTTGGTGTCTTTATGCTCATATTTTCAGGGTGAAGCAATGATTTACATGGAGCCAGAGAAGCAGGTTCTGTCTCGATCTGCAGACGAGTGTGTCGTGGCGTTGTGTGATCAATGGTCAGTGCAGGAACCAGGAGGAAATAGAGGACTGGAAACATCACGCAGGTTTTCTTTGCTGTCTGTGATAGATGTTGACTAGAATCTTTTTGGACAGGTATCTGGATTATGGTAATGAGGAGTGGAAAAAGCAAGCCATGCGACTCCTAGAGACTCTTGACACGTAAGACTTTTTTTGTGGGTTACGGCTGCAGGGAAGGGGTGAAGATGGAATTTGTGATGTAGCAGCTCTGTGAACATGGCTTGATTTTTCAGGTTCTGTGACGAGACCAGAAAGAATTTTGAAGCGTCTCTGGCTTGGCTGCAAGAGCATGCCTGTTCCAGGACCTATGGCTTAGGTATCAGGGATGGTTGTTTCCAAACTTTCTAGTGGTTTGCAACAGCTTTGCTACGTTGGTGAAGACCAATCAGTTTTCCTTTTGTAACTCAATCCACCAGGTGATCATTAGAGAGAAGCTTTATTTTTGGAGTTCTTCTCAGCTCTTGTTTCCCATAGGAACCCGGTTGCCATGGGATGAACAGTGGCTCATTGAGTCTCTGTCAGACTCCACCATCTATATGGCCTTCTACACCGTGGCACATCTCCTCCAGGGAGGAATCCTCAATGGACAAGGGCCCTCACCTCTAGGAATCAGGTAGTGTTTGTTCCTCTAAAAACAGCTGAATGTTCTTTACACAAACACTACAGATATGGAATGAACAATACAGTGTGGAACTGTAGTATAGTGAAGAAATTGTACATTTACAACCAAGATTATACCTTTTGGATTTTTCAGCGTGGCTTAGTTATAGTTTTTTTTTTTTTGCCCCAAGTAGATTTGTTTTAGTTTTTACTTGTAGTATTAGTTTTTTTTTTTGCCTTTGTGTCACAAATGGCTAGAAATGGAGCACTGTCTGCTCGCAACATCTCATTCATTACGTCAGGATTATTATTCTCCACTGTCACTAGGTATCACTAGTGAGCGGGTGCTGAATATTAAACTTTCTCAGCACTGTGAGCACTATTCTCACAAACACGTCGTGGCATCAATCTCAACCTTTTTATAGAATTGTATATGACCGCACTGCTCTGCATTGTAAAAAAATAGCAGCGAGCTTCTTTGTCAAGATATGATTCTGCCTATTTTTGCCTAATTCGCTGTGATTCGATGCAGCGACACTAACAGCCACTCAGAGATTCTTGTGTAGTGTTAGTCCCGCCTTCCTCCTTGATGATTGGCAATGATCAGTGGGTGAGTTCAGTGTAAGCACCATTTATTACCCGGAATGATGCTTCTAATAGAGTTTACTATTTAGGCAAATCTTTGGTTTCAAGACAATTTTTCTACTGTTTCAGTCCTACTTTGAATATCCAGTTGCAGCAGGACTTTTACCTAAGCATAGAGCAAGTTTAGCATTCAGCACTCTGTGGCGTCAAAGGGTGAGCCGAAGGTTGTGCAGCAGTGTCACTAGTACTTTGTTCTGAAATGTTCACATTCGCGAAGGATGTTTCAATGCATCTTCCTAATGGTTTAAAAAACATTCCCTGTTAGCGCCGACCAGATGACTAGGGAAGTGTGGGATTACATCTTCTTCAAAACGGCACCCATGCCTCAGACCAAGATCCCGAAGGAGCATCTACAGAGGCTCCGGAGAGAGTTTGAGTTCTGGTACCCAGTGGATGTGAGGGTATCAGGGAAAGACCTGGTGCCCAACCACCTCTCCTATTACCTCTACAATCATATAGCCATGTGGCCCAATGACAGGTACTCCCTTCACCTCTACTAGTCACAGCAGATAATTCTTAGCATTCTTCACTCTCTACGTTTGTCTTAACATCTTATTTCACCATTTAGAAGTGTTTTCGTACTTAAATCGAACAGTTTAGTGTGACAAATACAGCGGAACATTGGAAATGTGAGAAAATAAGGAGGAAAAGATGCACTTCATACGTAAATGCAAAAGAGCCTCGGACATAGAACACGATAATAAATAGTACAATCGAACGCTACTAAACCTATTAATACTACTAAGTCAATGCTTATACTATAATGTACAGTATAAATCTAATATTTACAATGAAGCCTCTGCCGGCAACAGCTTCGGTGTCAAAGGGATAATACGCACTGGAATCTAGAACACCAAAGCTTATTAACACTGATGCTCTAGACTCTAATGTGCACCGGAATCTAGAAGATCAAAGCTTATTAACACTGATGCTCTAGACTCTAATGTGCACCGGAATCTAGAAGATCAAAGCTTATGAACACTGATGCTCTAGACCAGGGGTGTCAAACTCAGTTCTTGGAGGGCCACAGCCCTGCACAGTTTAGCTCCAACCTCAACTAAACACACGTGTTAGGTCCTTCAGGCTGTCAGAAAGCTTCAGGTGTGGGTCTCTCTGAGCAGGGTTGGAAGTAAACTCTGCAGGGCTCCGGCCCTCCAGGAATGGATTCCGACACCTGTGCTCTAGACTCTAATGTGCACCTGAATGTAGAACACCACAGCTTATCAACACTTAGGCTCTAGATTCTAATCTACCCCTGAATGTAGAACACCAGAGCTTATAAACACTGATGCTCTAGACTAGGGGTGGGTGATATCTCGATATTTAAAATATATCGAGATATTTTTTAAACTCGATATGAATTCTGGCATATCGTATATATCGATATAATGTCTATATTTAATTTTCGCCAATTTGCTTGTTTCCCTTATATGTGCTGTGCTCGTCCGCGCCTCCTTGCTTTTGTTCCCCCTCCCCTTGCCTGTCGTCTCAATCAACATGGCGGCGCCCGCAACCAGCCCAGAGGTTACAGAACTTGTTGGAAAAAAAGAACAGCTGGCTCCATTATATGGAAATACTTTGGTTTTAAGTCGTCAGACGAACAACAGACAGATGTCTACTGCCGTGAATGCCGTGAAAGTTGCTGCCAACCAAAGCTCAACTAATCTCCACAATTCTATAACGCGGAGTATAGAATATGAAAGACAGAGCGCAAGGTGGTGTAGCATCACAGTCCGTGGCATTTCACATAGCGGTGGACATGGCACCCATATCCGTCGTTGAACAACGTGGTTTTAAACGTATGCTAAAAACACTTGATCCCAGTCAGATACAGTTTACCCAGTCGCCATTACTTTTCGAGACAGGAACTCCCGCGACTGTACACTACAGAGAGCGCGGCTTGCTGCTGAATTGGAAAAGGTTACTTACATTCTTACAACAGAGGTCCTGCAAAGATGAGTTGAGTTTAGTTGTTTATTTTTGAATGAAAAGAAGGCAATGTGTATTATTTTACAGTTAAATTATTATTTATGTTATCAGGGATTTTGTTTATATCCTAAATGTTACAGGAGCACTTTGTTCCTATTCACTGCCTGTTTTTTAGTTGTTTTATTTTTGAATGAAAAGGCAATATGTATACAAGGATTTCTGAAAGAAAATTTGCAGAAGCACCTCTGAGCTTCAATAAAAAACGACTTTGTCATTTGTATTATTTTTTTTGCAGTAGGGTGTTTTTTTTTTGGGGGGGGGGGGGTTAAGGGGGGTGGTTATAAATCCTGTAAAGATATCGAGATGTATATCGTATATCGAGATATAGCTTCATATCGCCCAGCCCTACTCTAGACTCTGATGTGCACCGGAATGTAGAACACGTCAAAGCTTATAAACACTGATGCTCTAGACTCTGATGTGCACCTGAATGTAGAACACCAAAGCTTATAAACACTGATGCTCTAGACTCTAATGTGCACCTGAATGTAGAACACCACAGCTTATAAACACTGATGCTCTAGACTCTGATGTGCACCTGAATCTAGAACACCAAAGCTTATAAACACTGATGCTCTAGACTCTGATGTGCACCTGAATGTAGAACACCAAAGCTTATAAACACTGATGCTCTAGACTCTAATGTGCACCTGAATGTAGAACACCACAGCTTATAAACACTGATGCTCTAGACTCTGATGTGCACCTGAATCTAGAACACCAAAGATTATAAACACTGATGCTCTAGACTCTGAATCTAGAACACCAAAGCTTATAAACACTGATGCTCTAGACTCTAATGTGCACCTGAACGTAGAACACCAAAGCTTATAAACACTGATGCTCTAGACTCTGATGTGCACCTGAATCTAGAACACCAAAGCTTATAAACACTGATGCTCTAGACTCTAATGTGCACCTGAATGTAGAACACCAAAGCTTATAAACACTGATGCTCTAGACTCTGATGTGCACCTGAATGTAGAACACCAAAGTTTATAAACACTGATGCTCTAGACTGTAATATGTACTGTAATCTAGAACACCTAAGCTTATAAACACGTTACCCACAATGCCTTTGGACTTAGCCAATACTTTAGCGGTGTGTTAGCGGAGAATTCATTGTAAATATAATGTTTATACTGTATTTAATAGCATAAGCATCATCTTAGTAGTAGTAATAGGTTTATTAGTGTTAGCTTGAACAGTGTTTGGTCTGTGATTCTTCTTCCACATTCGTGCAAATGCGTCTTTTGTTCCTTATTTCCTCGCATTCTTCTGCTGTTTTTGGCACACTAAACTGTTCGATTTCAGTACCAATACACTTGTGAATAGTAAAAGAAGATGTTTATACCATCATCGAGAGCCCCTGTGAGTTGTGAAACACAAACAGCAACAGTAGTGGGCGTGTCACCATCTCAATCACAGTCATATGTAGTAAAAGTTTTTATACATACGGTTTATTCCCAACAATATTGTTTTCAATATAGGTGTAGTGTAATTTTTGACATTATATACCGGTAATATTTAAATTTCTAATATTGCTTTATATAATATTGCTCTTGATTACAACATGTGGCTTCATTCATTCATTTATTTTCATCTTTTGCTAAGGTCTTCAGCTGGACAGGAACTACTCTACAATATTCCACAGCTGAAAAAAACCCAACACTGAAAGCCATATTCAAACTAAACGTTTTGAGTTGATGCGAATATGGTTGAGATTAATTTCTGTAATCTCAAAAATCTTGTTGCTGTACATTTATAGTTGTTTATAAAGAGAAACTTGATATGTGGGTTTTCATAAGCTGATAAAAAAACCAAAGGATTTATATTAGAACAACAAGCATACAATTGTTTCTATGCAACTGAATTGTCACTTGAATAAGTTATAAATAATGAGTTATTTAACATTAAGGAGTAGTTACATTTATTTGACATTATTCAATTACATTGTTTACATTTATAAGTTACATCTGGCCCTTTGAGCACAGCCATTATGCTAATGTGGCCCTCTGTGAAAATGAGTTTGACACCCCTGTTCTAGACTTTAATATGTACCGGAATCTAGAACACCAAAGCTTATAAACCTTGATGCTCTAGACTCTAATACGCATCTGTAGCTATAGCTAACCATCAATTCTCCATCTCTCAGTGGGAAATGGCCTCAAGCAGTGCGTGCAAATGGTCATCTTCTGCTAAACTCTGAGAAGGTGAGCTCCTGTTCTTGTTTATTCAAAAGATACTCTTTATCTTGACCATCTTCATGCATACACGCAAACATGTTTAGGAAAGATTTTCATGAATGCTTTTTGTATCACTTTTAGCTGTTGGGTTCTGGTTGTACATGTTCAGAGATTTCAAGTTAAAAAGATTCTTGCTGTCTACCACATCCTTTAAATGAACTTCCAGTTCTTCATTATTTGCAGCTTTAAACTGCTCTTGAAGCTTACAGACTGCATTTACATCATGATTGTCGTCTGCATTTATTAATGACTTGCTGATTTTCCTCTAATTGGTTGTGTTTGTTCCCATCAGATGTCCAAATCCACTGGCAACTTTCTTACACTGCATGAGGCAATTGCTAAGTTCTCTGCAGATGGTAAGTTCTTCAGGAGGGCTCTCAAACTGCTATCCAGGCAGTATCGGGCTCTGTACTTGTAACAGATCAGAGATCCTCTGCAAAAGCGGTGATCAGAAATCAGCTCTTTACTTGATCAGAGAATGCAGAAGCAAAGTGAAGTAGAATTTATTTAATTAATTTATTTAATTTACTTTATTTGAGCTGTGTGTAGTATTATGTTGCATACACGCTTGCAAATCTTGACAGAGTTAGGTGGAAAAGGATGATTCGCTGTGGCGACCCCTAAACTGGGAACAGCCGAAAGTAAAAGAAGAAGACACGCTTGCAAATCTAAAAACAGTACTGGTGCTTCCTTTATGGGTGGACCGTAAGGAAGTGTTATTCTTAACATCTTAAGCCAGAGAGTCCCCGGTACCGGGGACTTGTCCCCTTTTGCATTACATTTTCGCTCATAGCTCACTAACCCTGAGAGTAACCCAAACATACTAAATACTGTTGTGCTCAGCAGAAACTCCTCTAAAAACGTATCTAATTCAATTTCATACTCGTTAACCACAGCTCTAACGCCATGCAAATAAACAACAACATATCCGGAGTATAATTCATGACCAAGTTTTTGTTTATGTGCGATATGTATCCACAATATAAACGGAAACACCAAAACCATGGCATCAAATGAAGCTAACAACCAGCAGAATCCAGCGATTTGCAACTCATTTACATTGTACAAAGTATTTCAGAGCAGGGAGCGAAAGTTCCCCGAAAAAACGCCAGCAAAAACCAAGCAAGCATGTAATTCTTGTCTTACCTTTGCCGTTTTTTCAACAAAAGTTATTTCCATAGTGATAAAAGTCTGTTTGTTGTTATTTCCGGTCGATAGCTTCGTGGAAACTCCATTTTGGGTCTTTTCTGTAGCTCTGTGTTCGTAATAACATGACCAAATATGGAAACACTCCCCGTGCGTAAAAGCAGTCCTCTCCACGCTCTGGGTCCTGTGATTCGTCGGGGATCCTGTCTGTCTCAAAATGGTGGATATCATTGGATTCTACAGATTCAAAGCTTTCCAGCGAGGTATAGAGCTCCCGGATTGGACAGACACAGGGAAGTTACAAGGTTGGAAGCGCTATGAATGGGAGATTACGCAAAGTGCACGGAGACGGCGTAAAGTGGCTTCAACCCCCCTTTTACAGCGTTTCTTTAGGAGTTTTTTTGCTGAAATCATGTCCCGTAGAAAAGAAGACCATGAACGTAGCGGAAGCTTTGGACAAGATTTTTTCCATATTTCAATTATTGTGCCAAATTGTGCCAAACTGTGTCAAAATGGATAACGCCTGAACTTTGTTCAATCAAAACCTTTACAGAATATTAGTTTCTTGTAGTATGGACACCAAACTTGCTACAGATGTCCTTGACATGTAGTGGTTACAATTGATTGTGTTTATTTGCTTCGTTATAAGTAAAATAAGGAGATATTGAAGGAAACATGTGTTTTTTTTTTAGGCGGAGTTCATTTTTTGGCCAATTCAACATCATTTACTCTTACCCAGTGTTCTTGACTGTCAAATTAACTCATCCACACCACCCCCCAAGAATCTTCATTTTGATACCAAGATTTGCAGTTTAGACCTTGTAAAAGCTGAGAAATGCCTTATAAAGTGAAGGTATAGGATTTTCGGAAAATAGGCCTCAGGGCTTAAGAGGTTAAGACATTCTATATACCACCAGTTCAACAACAACCATCACTAAAGTTTAATTTCCAAACACTGTTCCACCAGCAGTATTTTCTAGGGATGATTCTTAACAGTTGCCAAAATTTAAACATTTTATAATAGTGGAACACAGTTCTAGACCAGTCTGGTAGTGGGTCAGTGATGGTCTGGGGAGCATTTCCGTTGAAGTGGACAAGGATGAGACCAGATGCTAGTGCAGTGGGCCCCTGGGTTCTCGTAGTAGTTCCTGCATGATGAAGGAATTGCTGATATGGATCCGAATCTGACCCAGTAGCTTTGGGGCATTGTGTCACGCACCATCCACTGATGCAAGGTCTGGGAGGAGTTCCTGATGCTACAGGGAGTGCCTTCAGGTACATGGAGGCCACACACATGACTGAGCCTCACTCTAAATCATCAGGAGTAACCTCCACAGAAGCTGATCCATCTCAAAACCTATGAATGTTATTTTTTTCGCCATACTGGAAGCTATTCATCCAGATCTAAGATTATTGCCATAAGTTGTCCATGGTAACCTTTGTCCCTGCGTGGAATTTTCTACTGGTGTCCTCTGACACATTGTATTTGGGACTTCAAAGCCTGTATCTCTTTCTGCTAGGAATGCGTCTGGCTCTGGCTGATGCAGGAGACACGGTGGAGGATGCTAACTTTGTTGAAACCATGGCAGATGCAGGAATACTGCGCCTCTTCACTTGGGTGGAGTGGGTAAAGGAGATGATCGCCAACCAGTGCAGCCTGAGAACTGGTCCTGCCGACACGTTCAACGACAGAGTGTTCATTAGGTGACACAGGGCTGTGCCATCACAAGTGGCTTTTTAGTGGACCTGAACAAAATCAGTGTATTTATATTTTTTCTGTTATTTTACAGTGAATTGAACTCCAGCATCATTAAGACAGAGCAGCACTATGAGAGAATGATGTACAAGGAGGCGCTTAAAAGTGGCTTCTTTGAGTTTCAGGTAATGTTCAAAACTGAATTCAGAAGTCATGAGGTGCCATGCAGATTGTGACGATGCTGAAATGAAATTGTGATTGAAGGCTGCTAAGGATAAATACAGAGAGCTGGCGATCGAGGGCATGCACAAGGACCTTGTGTTCCAGTTCATTGAGAAACAGACGCTCCTGCTGGCTCCCATCTGCCCTCACCTGTGTGAACACACCTGGACCCTGCTGGGGAAGGTGATTCCCCTCTAATGCACTGCACTTTCAATTTCAGAAGCAGTCTGAAGGATGAGGCTGAAAGATGGATGGGTGAGGCTGAAGGATGCATGGGTGAGGCTGAAGGACGGATGGGTAAGGCTATGGGAAGAATGGGTGAGGCTGAAGGAGAAATGGGTAGGGTGAAGGACGGACGGGCAGGGTGAATGAAGGACAGATGGTTGAGGCAGAAGGAGGAACATTGTGACTGATGGAGGGATATTGAGGCTGAAGGAAGCATGGGTGAGGCTGAAAAAGGGACGGGTGAGATTGAAGGAGGGACATTGAGACTGAAGTAGGGACTGTCGAGGCTGGAGAAGGAACTGGCGAAATCGAAAGGGGAAGACTGGCGAGCAAGAAGGGAAGGGGGTGTGGGGTTGAAGGAGGAACGAGCGAGGGTGCTGGGAAAGTTTCGATGGACTTTACTTGGGGTCAAACTTTGGAAAACTGTAGCTCAAGCTTAGAACCTCATATGGCGGTTTGTTTATATTAATCATAGTAACAATTAAAATATTTTGCCATCACGTATTGATCCCTGGTGACCAAACTGTTTACCATAGCAACCAAAATTTCTGAAATGAATCTTAGCTTTGGTAAATGACAGTCATGAGTGTTCATTTAGGTTCTTCACAAATGGGAAACATTATTTTACATCACTGGGCAACCATCATTACTGATATCAAGACATTGATTGGTTTATTTTACTCATGGAAATAATTGGAAACATTGTCATTGACTCTTTAACCCTAGCAAACAAACTAGCCTAGCCATCTAGCTCTTCTCATTTCTTGAAATAAACATAATGTTTTAAGGTTTGGTTTGTGT
This sequence comes from Danionella cerebrum, assembly GCA_007224835.1. Taxonomy (NCBI): domain Eukaryota; kingdom Metazoa; phylum Chordata; class Actinopteri; order Cypriniformes; family Danionidae; genus Danionella; species Danionella cerebrum. Next base: position 165,549 of record SRMA01027207.1, on the reverse strand, counting down.
TTTTTTATTTGACCTATTTACTTTTTTGTTCAATACTTTGACAAAATTCTGACGATTTAGTTCTAAGCAATGTTTTATTGTAACAAAAAGCAATCTGTTTATTTAAAATCTGGTTTGGCCAAAGTTAGTGGCCCACACACACTGTGGGCATCTTCCACCGGGGTTCTGTGATGAACAGAAGACAACTAAACGTATATCTCTCAAGTGTGTGTTGCATTGATTGAGTTCTGTGGGTGTTTTGTGTACAAGCTGTTGACTGTTATACAGTCAGATGCATTTCTGCCTCCTGAGAGCAATGTTTCAGCATATTGATCTTCATTATAAAGATGGTCAGAAAATTTTCAGAAGTCACACCTGATAACTCATGATTGGGGCAAAAAATGCTATCTAATTTTTTGTTGCAGAGATTCCAGAAGAGCCCTGTCTGTTGCATTGTGAAAAGTAGACTTCTGGGCTCTCTGTGGTGCTTCACAGATCACTGCAGCACCAGAAGATCGCCCGAACCGGTTAAACCACAATTAAACCACAGAAAGGAGTCAATGCTCACCATGAACTCCTTTCTGATCAGCAGTTCTGGTTTATATTCACTAGTTTTGCAATCCATTTGTAACAAAACCAGGAGTTTTATGTAGTTCAGAAGAAAAGATGAGACGGCGGTGTTATTTCAACGCCGATTAAAACATCTGACGATTCCGAACCATTGGGTTTAGGTTAGAAGTGAAAGTAAATAAATGAATAATGATGTTGTTTTTCTCTGAACAGAGCAGTTCCTTGATGAGAGCTCGCTGGCCTCCAGCCGGTCCCGTAGATGAGATCCTGATCCGGTCCTCACAGTATCTGATGGACACAGCCCATGACCTCCGCCTGCGCCTGAAGGCATACATGCAGCCAGCCAAGGGCAAGGTACAGATGTACATCACAAAGCACTCTGTTCATGATTGTCAGGCATTGATTGGTTAAAGCAGATCACGTGATGCTCTGTAAGTGTAGCACTGGAGATCTGAGGTATCTCCACAGTGTCTGCATGTCTCCATCACATGGTTGATTGTAAAGAATGTCCACCATCATCTACTCTTTCTGTCTTTAAAGAGCCTTGATCTCCTTTTCATTCTCAGAAAGGGGATACCAAGCCACCCGCGAAGCCCTCACACTGCACTATCTATGTGGCAAAGACCTACCCGCCTTGGCAGCACAGCGCCCTCTCTCTGCTTGGCAGACATTACAAGGTAAACAAGGGATGTTGCGGATGTTTCGGTGAGCGGATGGATTTCTTCACCATTGTTTTTAAGAGTATTACACCCTTAAATTAGGATCATAAACAGATTCTTTGCACTTACAAGTAATTTGCTTTGGTGACAGAAGCTACCAGTTGCACATTTCTATTCGACAGGAAGTAGAAATACGAAATAAATAAGTAGAATAAAAAAACATTTAACATGATAAATAAATACTTGAGTGAAATTGCACAGAAGATGAATTGCAGAATGATCTTGCACTGTTAGCAATATATGGCTGTCCTGGTGCTCATTGTTCAAAAAATTTAATGCTCGGATGTGAGGGATCCAGAGTAATTTTCTGAGCCCTTTATCTCACTCTGGATGTGTACAGTGTTCCTGGAGAGTGGGCAAGGGTGCACCAAGAATCCTTCAGCCGTCCCAACAGTCCTCTGTAGTCTTCTGAGGTCTGATTTTGTAGCTGAACCAAACCAGACAGTTATGGAAGTGCACAGAACAGACTCAGTGATGGCTGTATAGGACTGTTTGAGCAGCTCCTGTGGCAGGTTGATCTTCTTCAGCTGTCGAAGGAAGAACAACCTCTGCTGGGTGCTGGGCCTTTTTTTTTTTTTCCAACATATATTTATTAATTTTTCAGATGTACATAACCAAAGAAAACAGAACACCGAACACAAAACACAAAACACAAACCCGGCTCAAGAAATAAAGACAGGTAGAGAAACATTAATACTCATGTACAAGACAAAAGAAAGGACCTAGCACCATTACATAAAGCCTCGTAGAAATATAGCTGAAATATCTAAACCAATATAAAACATAAAGGGGTCCCATACTTTGTGAAATACTATCTCTCTATTGTGCAGCTTACTTGTTAGGTAATCCAATGACACAAATCCAAGTACAGTCTGTTGCCATTGTGTTATTGATGGGGTCTTGTCTGTAATCCAGTTCAAAAGAACACACTTCCTTGCACAGTATGTAAGCAACCTATAGAGTCGTTTTCCATATTTCTCCTTAATGGTGTTATTTGTCGTTCCAAGTAGCATACACAGTGGGTTACATTCAGTTACAACAGAGAAGATCTTATCTAATTCACATTTTATATCACACCAAAATTGTTGAATTTTTCTACAGGCCCAAAGACAATGAGTAAGATTACCCACCTCTGTTTTACATTTAGGGCAGAGCGGAGAAAGGCTTGAACTAAATCGATGGCGTTGTAAGGGAGATATGTGAGCTCGATGTAAAATTTTAAGTTGAATTGCTTTTACCCTATTGCAAACACTCAGCGACTTAGCATTCTCCCAAGCTTCATCCCAGGCCTCTTCAGTAATCTCCATACCTAGTTCTCTTCCCCATGTCTCTTTCAAATGAACTGTATTTGCACCTCCATATTCTTTAAGTAATCTGTAACAAGTCTTTATAGAACTTTTGAGTTTCGGTTTAAATAGCTGTTTTTCACAGTCAGAGACAATTTGGTTACTAAGCACTGTTGTACTCTTTTGAATATAATCCCTCACTTGTAAGAAACGGAAAAAGTCATGTCTGTGGATATCATACTGATTAAGTAACTGATCAAATGACATCAAGTTGGGTCCATCCATGAGGTCCATCCCATCCATACCTTTTGCTGCCCAAATTCGAAAACCAGGATCTATAGTTCCTGGCAGAAAGAGGGGATTATCGCACAGGGGAGTGAAAAGAGATGTAAACTGCGACCTACCTTCAAGTTTTTGAACTACTTGCCAAGCTTTAACAGTAGATAATGTAAGTGGGTTAATACAGGACATTTTTAGGGTTTTGAGTTTTTTCAGAAAAAGCTAGTTTTTCAGAGGAAGACTAGACATAGAGCTCTCTATATCGAGCCAGAGAGAAACAGGATTTTGCACCCAGTCAGCAGCTACACGCATATGGGCACTAAGCTGATACTTTTTTATGTCTGGGAAATCAAGGCCCCCCTCTGAGGATGGAAGACATAATATAGACATTTTAAGACGAGGTTTCCTTCCTGCCCAAACAAACGAGCTGAACAAACCATTTAGAGTTTTAATAGTCTGGGTGCTGGGCCTTTTTAACAGTGGAATCAGACCCTGAGAGATGGTGGTGCCCAGATTGGGTTATAACTGATTATTATTTTTTTTTTATTAAAATAAAGTGTTTATACCTTATACTTCATTTGCAGCCTCATTTTAAACCTTATACCTGTTACACCAAAAAACACCTGACAATATAATTTAAAGACGATTCGCACAATTGCCTCTGCAGCCAGTGCTTTTTCTATTCGTTTTGAAGATTAAATTAATCCTTGTAAATTTTGAATTGTTTGACCCTGTGCTCTGCTCGTTTTAACCTGAGATGTTTTTCTGGTTGATGACCAAGACCAAGAGGAATAACTGCTGGATTGTTGCAATTGGCTGCAGATTTTGTCCTCGTTCACTACACACTGATCGCTCTGGTCCGCACTAGTTGAAAACACAGCCATGTGACATCATACGGGTCACTCCTTGGTCACATACGCCATTGTATTCGTTTCCTTGACTGCTTTTCAATTGGATAGAATAAACAACACACAGAAGTAAACAATGCCTGAAGCTAGGGACATAATGCTTAAAATGGACCGACTTCCCTGCTTGATTTTGAGCCTTAGTCAGAGATATATGATAATAGAGTAGAACTACTTCACTACGGTTCTTAAATACTACAAGTCAGCATCTGTACTTTACTTTAAGTAAATATTTTCTAGCAGTTTAATACTTATACTTATGTGATTTTTTTTTTACGGTTCTGCTTTGTTACTCATTACAATTATAAAAATGTTATTAATCAAACTAACATTATCCCTGCCAGACCAGCAGATGGCTCTGTCACAGCTTTAATTAAGCTTTGCTCATCATTGAGCGAATCAGACAATCAAAGAAGACCGTGCTGCCAGCCTGCAACTGAGGGCACTTTTTCAACATCAACTCCATCACTAAATGATCGTAGCGATGAGGAAGATGACCTGTGTCCCTATTTCGAGCCCATGTTCACATTTGTTGGAGTGAAAGGTGATTCGTTTGGAATGAAGTGCTTACTCTGCCTCCCGAGAGATTGTGAAATGGTGCCCTTCAAAAATTCACCGTCAATGTTGAACACATCAGGCTAAGTTAAAAATAACACTTAAAACACAGCAGTTTGAGCTACGAAACTATATGCGCTGGCCTTGACGCTACAGTTAGCGTCTATTCGCTGTTTTGCGTTATTCAGCAAAAATGCCAGACAACACAATGTGCATTTAAGGGGCGATTCATAATCTGATGCATTACTGCTGCACACTATTTTAAGAAGGGAATCAGCTGTGGAGAAAAAGGCACAATTTAGGTATTCTTTTTATAATGTTGTTTCAAACCTGTTTGACACAAAATATATTTAACATACTCAAAACAATGTAATGCCATTTTATTTTAATTAATAACTACACTACACAGTACTAGTACTTTTACTTTGAGTTGAAATACTCAAGTACAGAAAAGTTGTTGAATACTTCTGTACTTCTACTTAAGTATGGTACTCAACAAGTCACTTTTTGATAGAGCACCTGTACTTCCACTTAGGCTCTCTACATACATCTCTGCCTTTGTGTTGATCGTTCTGATGCACGTTGCAATGATGCTCGATCATAAACTGCTCAGAGTTTGACCGTGAATTGCTGTGATAAATAAAGTATGGTGGCTGTATTTGTTAAAAAAGCAGGGTTTTTTTTTTTCATTTTTATTTGTGTTTAGTTCAGATCAGAGTTTTAATTACATTTTCACCACATACTAACCACTCTGGAGTTCGTTTGGATTCATACTGAGACCACCTCCTCGAGCAGCTCTTGGACTGCTTTTTAGTTCGGTGCTTTTTAGTTTCACCTCTAAGTTTCCCCAAACCATTCAGACGTAAAGTTGTACCTTGTACCCCACCCGCCAGAGTTCACATGGAAGCAGACCATCTTTGTCTCAGTCCACCTTTATGGTGCTCTGTTCCTGCCTGAGAAACAGTTGTATACAAATGTTTTGTAACAGCATGTGAACATCTTTCCATCTTTTGTGTTTTCATACATCTCCATCTGCCGTCAATAAATAATAAATACATAAGAAATAAACCCGCCTCTGATTGTTGGAAAATATATTGATTTATTTTAGTAGAAAAGGGGAAGCAGGATATCATGATGCAGCAAAAATATCCATCTCTGGAGTTTTGCAGCAGATCACTGATGAAACATAGACGTTTTTGCAGATTAATCTTAGAATGCCGTTTCATTGGTCTTGTCCTCTGCAGAACAGCAATGGAGCACTTCCTGACAATAAGCTCATCGCCACAGAGCTGGGGGCCATGCCGGAGCTCAAGAAGTACATGAAGAGAGTGATGCCCTTTGTAGCGATGATAAAGGTAAGAGACCTTAGTTTGGCTCCTCAGCGTTCGTTCATGTTTAGATGAGTTTCCATCATTCATTTCAGAAAGTCAACCCCAAGCATTCATTTGCTTCGTGACTTTCTTACGAATCTTCTCGTTGCATCAAGAAACATTTACATCTGAGAGAACTATGAAGGTTTCCTGCACAATCATGAAGTCTACTGATTAGACTGGTGTCCCCCTCCTTAAGAAACTCGACTTTTCTAATAATCGGGCTCTCTCTTTGTTTTGAACAGCAAGCCAGGATGAATAACATGTCAGGAGGATTTGGAGACCTTGCTCTCCTCCATGCTCTTTCTGAGGATGTCCCACAGACGCTTAATAGGATTTAGGTCTGGAGATGCTCAAAACATGTTCTTGTTTCTGTTCTTTTCCAGGACAATCTAGAGAAAAACGGGCCCAGGGTCCTTGATCTAGAGCTGGAGTTTGACGAGAGAGCTGTTCTTCTGGAGAACATTGTGTATCTGACTAATTCACTTGAGGTACCTGCCGCTCCTAACCTGCCAGATCTTAATCTAGTAATGCCTTTATTTTTGTTGTGTCTGTGCTTTTTTTTAAAGCTAGGTGCATCCACCTCTTAGATGAACCAAACAATGGGATTTACTAGATGTAGTCTGAAGGAATGATGATGTCATCATCATTTCTTTTTCACTGTCACTTTTAAAAGATTTTCACCTCTATCTATTTTCCACATCAGTGTAAGGTTTCATTATTCATTATTGAGCACTACACGTTTGTTCTGACGGGGCGTGAGAACATACTATTCCGGATTTACTGTAGATGCCTGTGAACGCATCTATTTCATTATTCTGCAGACTTCGTCCGACCTCTAAAAGGTTGGGAACTAAATTAAAAAAAAAAGCAAATCACAGTTTGTAGACTACTGTGAAGCACAAGCCTTACCCTAACAACCATACCGACAGCCATAGCAACCCTTTTTTATCCTTGATTTTTATTTGGTAAAATGGAAATTTTTACTTAAACAATTTTATCATGTACAGAAATTTACAAAGATGCATTAAATAAACCACTTTAACACATGTTTATAAATATTTTAACTCAACAAAAAAATTAGATGCCCTTGGTTTGATTCATGTTACCCAGCCCCCAACGCTACTAATAATTCATTCACTCCACGTTCACATTCTCGTGGTGATCCCTGGGACAATATTTAATAACAATATTGCTTTTTGAAAATAAATGCAGTATTGACAGTAAAATATCACAGTACTCAAGTTTTCTGATTTATTTCTTCATTACATGCTTCCTCTTTTTTATCTTTATTTCTTTCTCTTTCCTCTAATTTTGCCACTTTTTTCAGCTGGACCAAATCGATGTTGTGTTTGCAACTGATGTGGACGACAAAATAAAGGAGGACTGTTGCCCTGGGAAACCATTCAGTGTCTTCCGATCGGAGGTAATGTTGAGAACATGAATGTAAAGCTTTGTGTATTTGTGGTGTGTATGATGATCTATGCCATGGTATTTCTGTATACTGGATTTTGATTGGCTGGCAGTGGCTGGTTAATGGTCATGGTAACCGTAGTAACTCACAGATCAAGATGGCCGCAGTAAGCTTTACCAGATCCACTGAAGTACTGGATGATTTTAGTGGTTTCATAGACGTAAAACTCGTTTATTATTCTGAAGCCTGATTTGTGGGGCGACTGGGCAACGCTACCCCATGAATATTCAATGAAGTTTGTGGGTATGGCCAGCATTGAGCGACGAAAGTTAAAAAATGTTTAACTTTATGCTAAAGAAAGACGACCATCACGAGCTACATCCAAAAGAGGAGGGAAGCATTTCTACGTGGTTCCACGACTGCTGAACTCTAATTCAATCAAGATGCTCCTCCACCAGCCAGTGTCACTCACCATACTTGACAATATGCTGAGAGGTTTGTTTTGCACCTCGATTGAAAACTATAGGCGGCAACGAGAGACTACATACCTCTTTTCTCCACATTTTGTTTGATATCCAGGATTTTTTTTTCTATTTGGTCTTTGACTTCTTCTCTGTCGCCATCTTCTTTCCTCTTTTCTCGTGTGGTGCGTAGTGAAACCGTTAACGGCATCTTGAGGCAGGGAGCGCCTTTGCATCAATATTAAGAGCACCCTGCCTCTGAAGATTAGTGCCAATCTCAATTCCGGTCGGTGTGTAAGAATCCTTGAACAGTGGTATGCCCACTAGTGATGCTCCACTAGCTATGATGTTGTTCATTTTGGTCTGTACTATGCGTAAAGTTTGACTGAGAGACACAAGATTTGGTCAGCAGCAGCATTCACATCAACATAAACACAGAGTTGCTTTCCTCTTGTTTTTATGTGATTAAATATGTGACTAGGTTATGTGTTGTTCCATTTTACTTGTTTGAAAGTGAGACGCTTCTAATCCAAACAACTGCAGTCTCTCAACAATTGATTTAGAATTGATCGGCAATGTACAATAACTTTGAAAAATGCAAACTCTATAATGGTTTAAGACGGTCTCTTATCAAGTCAGATGTGTTTTTAACGTGAAGTCATTGTAAAAGTCTCTGATGACATATTATCTAAAAAGTGCTGTGGTTTTGTATTTACCCTTCGATGTCTCCGCATGCACTGGTGCGTTTGTCCATTACAGCTTCTGTTTTTAATAAAGTAGGAATGATGATTTAGTTTTTAAATAGATAATATATTCTGTAGGTTTCAAAAAGGTTATTAGCTTTGATATTTTTGGTTTTAAATTAACATTACAATGTGAGAAAATGTGCAACATCCTTCAGTTTAATTTTACAGGCCCCAAATCAGTGCCATCTGAAAAGAAGGGTTAACCCTTGGAAGTAAAAGACTTGAGATATGGCTTGTATTTTTCTCCAACTCTGGCACAAAACCAAGCACAATGGCACAAACTTTAAAGTCTGTGGATCATCTTTAACGCTTGACTGTGTTTGTCCCTCAGCCTGGTGTTTTAATCACTCTGCTGAACCCTCAGCCAGCAAACGGACTGTTCTCCTCCAAGATTGACATCCGGCAGGGAGACAGCAGAGACGTGGTCATCCGTAGGCTGTCGAGAGTCAACAAAGGCATCAAGGGTAAGATATTTTCTTTTTAGATTTCACAAGTGCTGTTCTGAAAGTTACATTGTCAGACAAATCTCTGCAATGGCACTGGAGAGAGCTCCAGGCGTTAGTCGTGAGACGTGAGACAAACAAGTGGAAAATAGAGCAGAAATGTTTGTTACTGTTCGTATCTCGAAGCTTTTGATTTTGGGGTACCACTCAAAAGGTAAGGGCCCTTGAATCTGTAAATACTGAAGGCATGTCAACACTTTCTAGTTGCTAAGTCATTTCTGTGTTGCTAGCTCCGTGTTTCCCATTGTTCGTGTAAAGAATCAATATCTTTTAGAAAATGCACATCGTCAAATGTTCTTTACATGTTTGGCAAGAGATTAATATGTGCTGCACTCTAACGAAGCTGCTGAAACGATTTCAGATTTATCCAAAGTGAAACTCATGCGCTACGAGGACCCCCTGCTCGGACCCCGGAGGATTCCAGTGTTGGGGAAGGAGGAAGAGGGTAAACTGCCTGTTTCGAAAGGTTCACTCTTCCACATCAGCGTGCAGGACAACAGAGTGCACTTAAGTGATGACGGCGTGAAGGTGGACATCGGGGACTGTTTAATCTACCTGCTCGAGTGACCGCTCGACGTGAAGATGAGCAGTGACCGTCCATGTAGATCTTCAACCGCGTTTAATAAGCTCCTGCAGGCACTGGCTGAGCTTTACTGAGTCCCTTAATTATTTGTGTCTCTGCATTTGGTCTAAGAATTTCTGAAAGAATGAGGCTTCATCATCCATGTTCTTCTCAATGTTCAGCTTTTAGGAAATAAAATGCAATGTTTAGGTATAACGAAACCGTGTTTGTTTTTTTTACATTTACATTTATGCATTTGGCAGACGCTTTTATCCAAAGCGACTTACATTTGAATGAACATATTTTTTTATGTCAGTTCTTGCTTTCCCTGGGATTTGAACCCACAACCTTTGCGTTGTTAGCACAATGCTCTACCAACTGAGCAACAGGAAAGCTATTTTTCATCATCAAACAAGCTTTACGTAGCATGACAGCGACGATACTGTCAGCACTTTTTGAAATTCTGCCCCACTACAATTCTACAACACATCATCATTTAAGGTGAAAATATAACCTGCACTTCCAAAACTGATAAAGGCTTAAATTCAGATAAAAATCTTGAAACTATTGGGACTATTCTTGAAAGTATCTGTACTCTTCGCAAGTCAGAAGATAAAATGCAGAGATTCCAAATGTAAATATGGCTAAAAAGAGCCTCTATACTTTGCCCATAAAATTATTTAAATGATGGTGTACATTTAGTAAACTGATTTAATTTGATTTCTAAGTAGCAAACAGCAACAGAGAAAAGTTATATTTTTTTAGAAATAGAAAAAAAAATACACATTATTTATCTTATTAGCCATTTGTATGTTGCTGAGAACTGGTGTATTTGTTTTTTTTAGACATTTTATGTGATCTCCGTCATGATCTGTACGTTTCCCTATAGCTTTTTCCAAAACTGGCAGAAAAGATTTCATATCTATTAACTTTTTCAAACTGCTGTTGCCTTTCAACACAAATAACACATATTATCAAACAAAAAGCAGATCTCTTTCAGATTGTAAGCTTTTCTTAATCTCTGATTATGCACTATAATAAAAATAAATTGATTTATGAGGAAATGTGTCACGGATGGCAGTTATATGAGTTTCAGGAGTTAAAAAACATTTGTAAAGGAAGGTACACTTTGTCTTCTTTTTTGTTGCGTTTTTTTTTTTTTTTTTTACTATACACAGCGAAAAAAAATATATCCAGAGCTCAGCAATTTCCCGGTGACCGAACGCTGTTGTCGTGTGCATGAAACTCAAATGGAGTGACAGCAGGGACAGCCAATCATGCTTTAGGAAAAAAATGGCTACAACCAATGAATGAGCTGCAACTAATAAATAAGGGCCGTATTGTTGGGGAGGACCTACTTAAGTGGTTAAATACCCCCCAATGTTACTCCTGTCTATCTTTACTGTCCTATACAATAAATGCTAATATATACAAACAAAGAAAAGTACAAAATGGAAAACAAAATATATTATTTTAAGCCAGAATTTCTTGTTTTAAGACCTCGTACACGACTTTGGGTTCAGTACAAATAATTAGCTCAAACATTCTTGAATCAGTGGTGTTTTCCCAAAAACAGTAACTATTTCTCATTTTAAGACCAAATCATATTGTTTAATACCACATACTTGTTTTAATGCAGAAAACGTACTAGTTTTAAGTCGATTAGCCTCCCTGCAGCAGACAGCATCACTACGTACTCAATTGCATTGAGTATGTTACAAATGTGGCGGCACGGTGGAGTGGGTAGCACTTCCAGTTAGAAGGTTGTCGGTTCGAGGCTCGCCTGGAAGGAGTTTGCATGTTCTCCCTGTGCTTGTGTGGGTTTACTCGGGTACTCAAGTTTCCCCCACAATCCCCAAAACGTGGTTAGGTTAATTGAAAAAACTAAATTCTTCTTAGGAGTGAATGGATTAGTGACCTGTCTAGGGTGTACCCCCGCCTCTCGCCCAATGGGCACTGGCAGACCCCCGTGAGAAGAGTCAGCTGAGATTGCATGCTTCCAAGTCCTGGAGATGTACAAGTCTTGGATAAATGGGAGGCTGCATCAGATCACCTTCTCAGAGAAGCGCACAACATCCTGCAGTCTGTGCTTGTCTCTGGCTGTGGCCACAGCTTACCACAAGGTGAGGGAGGAGGCCATTGCAGAATTAAAAAAAAAAAGTGTACACCCACCGGAGATAACAGCTGCAGAGAGGGACACAAAGTTTAGAACAGAGGCAGAGGAGAGATGATTGTCGGAGGAGCGCATTGATACAGAGAGTGAATAAACTGACCTGGGGCTACCTGTGCGGATATTCGAAATTAATCAATACCTGCCAGCCAATCAGAATCAAGTACATATTCAGACAGACCATGACATAAACTTGGATGACCCACAGTCAAGACTAAGAGCCAATAAGGACTTCAGCCAATATCACATACCCTTGAGGTTTTATGAGTGCCATATTAACTTTTATGTGATGCTTCCCCGCGGAAAGCGGAACTTTGTCCACAACCACAACCTGTGCAAGAGTATAAGGAAAATTTGCCAATAAACCATAACATGGTTGAAGCGTGTGTCTGTGCTTTCACTCTTTGCTACCTTGAGATCTCAGAAGGGATCTCGTTAGACTCTCGGGAGGGAACGGCTGATCTTCCACAACACTATTCTGTCAAAATTGACAACATTCAGGACCAATAGCAGCCACGGTGCTTAGAGAATCAATACAAGAGCTTTATACTAACTACTCAGGAGCTTGTGCACATCTCCCTCCTGGATTCAGAGCGCTGGGGAGCAGGGTGGATCTTGTGGAGGTCTATGTTGAGTGTGTCAGGGCTGGCTGATGGTCCGGTTACCAGGATTGGGAAACGTTTCTCACTGAAGAAGGGAACAGAAGGCAATCGAGTCTGTCTTTCGACATCATGAATCCATCACCTTAAATAAATGTTCCTGGAGCTGCTGCAGCACTGGTTTTACCAAACACTTCAGAGTGGCATTGGTCCGCTCAAAAAGTGGTCCGTCAGAACTGGAAATAGCTTCAGCAGCCTTTGAGACTCTTGTTTGATCATCATCATCATTAATGAATGAAGCTGCAGGAGTCTGTTTTCAACCCTTGCGTTGGGCACTAGATCTCTCGCTCAATTATTCACCGCAGCACCTGCTCTGCCACACTGTCCCCCCTCGTGCTTGTCCTGCAGCTTCTCAAACATAGCAGGTTGAAGTTTTAGCTGTCTGTGAACATGGAGGAGCTCCAGAAGACTGCAGGCACCTCAATGGAGGACAAACCCAGGAAGGTGAGGTTCAAGCTGGCCTCGTCATACAGCGGCCGAGTGTTAAAGCATGTGTATGAAGATGGCCAGGAGCTGGACTGTCCAGAAGAGCAGTACCCTCATAGTTTCATTCAAAGCAAGATGGAGATGGGGGATGCGTGTGGCCTAGAAGACCAGCAAGAACCGAGTCCTCCGAGAGGCTTAACTGCCCAGAGAATAAATGTCTATCGAGGAGTCACTGGATGCAACTCCATGGCCTTCGGAGATCTTTCAGCAGGTGGTGATAAAGTAAGAGCACTCGTCGTTCAGTCGAATGCTATTGGCTCGTTTCTATTTCTGTGTGGTATATATCTTCCCTCTGTCACCCATCGCATAGGAACTAAATCGTGTTTGAGAACGTGTCTGTTTACCCACATACAAAGTTCAAAAACCGATCTGCTTCTTGGGTGAAATAAGTTTTTAAAACACAGCAAAAGCTTAAATGTTGATTTTAGGGACTTTAGATTATTGAGTTTATTTTGAGGCAAATATTGCCTACGTTTTCTTGAGAAGGAAAAAAGCTCATTCTGATCATTTATTTGCTTGAATTAAGAAAATTTGTAAAACAAGATTTAGATTTTTGCCACTAAACCTAAAATTAGAATCTTAAAACAATAACATTTTAATACAGTCTGATTTTAATAAAATAGTGTTAAGTTTTAATAGAAAAAAATGTAAATAAAATAGTTTTTGGTTATTTCTGGTTTTAAGTTCCTGTGTTTGCCAATGATTAAGGAAAGCATTACATTTTTCATTACATTTTTCACATTTAAATAGAGAAATCTGTCCAATTTAAAGCAGCTTTTTGTCTTTTTAAGCACAAACATGTTTGTTTTTTAAAAAAGAAAACAATTTCTTACAATTTTACATTTCTTATAAAGTAGAGAAATCTGTCAAATTTAGGCAGCTTTTACTAGTTTTGAGACTATTGTAAAGACTATTTTCTTGTTTTACTACTGTTTTATCCTAAAACGTATAAATTGTTTCTAAAAATTAAAATACGTTTAATTTTAAACAATAATTTGTAGTTTTAAGATTCTTGTTACTGTGTACTAAGTGCAAACTTTCATAAATTATTGTCGTTTTTCATACAAATGAACATTTGAAACATAAGAAACTAAATACTCACAAAATAAAACAGAAATTTTACACAAATTAAATTTAACACAAAAATTCTGTAATGAACGCTTTCCGTAAAATATCAGCAAATATTTTAATTTTAAAAGCAAATCGTATTGTTACTGATTTGATTTTAGAGCATATATTTGTTTTAATGCACAAAACTTCCTAGTTTTGAAATAATTTTCCTAGTTTTAAGACACTTGTGACTAGAAACAAGTTTATTTATTGAAATATTCTCATTTCATTGCAGTTTTACTTTCTAAACAGCTGTTTTTGAGAGTTTTACTCTATTTTAACATCTATAAGCATTTATTGTCAGCCAGACATTTTTGCTACTTTTAGAAATCTTTCCAAATCAAATATATTTTTCTTGATATTGAAGAGTTTTGAACTAGATTTAAGTTTGTTTTTTGCAGTGTGTTGCTGGAGGCATAACTTCTGTTGACAGATCAGACCATATAAGCAAAGCATTATAATACAAGAAATGCAGTTTGGAATAGAAAAATGCAAGATTTCAATGAAAGAAAACCATCTTTGGTACAGACTCTTTCCAAAGTTACAGGATACTTACTGGCAGAATACTGTATTGGTTGAATACTCTCAAGATATATTATGCTCTTACCAACATTTGTTAACAAGGGTTCACAAAATAACACAAATAATCCCAAAAACACACATATATCTGCATAATAGTCTCAGAAAAATACATGCAGATAATGTCACTGCCCTCACCCAATCAGGACACACAGCAATGACGCTGATCATCACAATACGACATGCACCAGTAAAGTAGATTAAAAATTTTAGTAAATTTTAGAACCCAAAACTAGAAACACAGTGAGATTTAATTACAATGATTTTCACCCACAACGTGCGATTTCAGCCTTACTCTGATGCAACATTTATCCTGATCAACGCAAAAGCGAGCGCTCATACAAAAGCAGAACACCCCCCTCAGTCTAATGCCTCATCTACATATATTTAAATATGTTAATGAGCACACTGAAGTAAGAAACAGACATCAAGAACAATCGTAAATCAGAAACTGAAGCGATATTGCTTTTAGCAGCAGGACAAAACACAGAATTTCAGTTTGCCTGATGCCCTCGAGATTATGGTTCTAAAAACCGTATTCTGAAGACACGATGCTTGACTCAAGATACGGTTTTTGCATTCCTGTCCAGAACTACAGGCAGAAAGTACATCTCTGGCATTTTACAATCTCATGCAGTGGTTGTGGGCTTGTTGATGTGGCCGGCTGAGTAAAGCCAAAGCCCCACAAAATGATTTCCACCCCAATCACCCCAATGGAATCAAGCCAAAAGTTTTTCATCAAAATGACTTTCTCAGAAATTATAACGGTTTTAATTATTTTTTTATTTTATTATCTATACAGTTGTTGTTTTTTTAATCTATTTTAAGTTTATTTGAGTGTGGCTCATGATCATCAAGGTTTTCCCCGACAACAAGTCCTGAAGGATAAGCAGAGTGGCATCCAAAGCAACTGTTTTCACTGAAGGTGTGGGTTAAAGGTGCATCTACTGAAGCAGGGATGGAGCTATAACTTACAGAAGAGTGCCCCCTGGTGTATGCTTTTATGTTTTACTTGAGTGTCGTTCAACCACAAGGTTCTTGAAAGCTCCTTCTACTGCTTATGTGTTTCATGGCTTTTCTGTTTTCCTGTTCTTTATTAAATAGGGAGCTGTGTTGGATTTTGGAAAGATAATCATCTACACCAGCAACCTGAAAATTATACGTGCTCCTCACAGAAGAGGGGAATCTGGAAGGAGTCCTCACCGCAGCAGGGAAAGAAAAGAAAGTGTACCCAGATGTAAGTCTCGTGGTGAAGGGAAATATAAAGCAACACGTTCCAAACCAGAAGAACCAAACCCCATTCCTGAACAAAAGGTACATGCATCAATACTTTTCTCGTGATGGAGCGGAACTTTGTTACTTGTAAAATCAAACATATTGTTATTAGTCTTTTGCTTTGGACAAAGAACACATCCAGTCCTCGAGCACTCAAAGCTACAGCCACCTAAATTTGCTAAGATATCAAACCTGGTCTGACTCGGTGGCTATATCTTTATATATTATTATATATTATATTATAATATATTATTGTTTACTTATAATGGTCATTGAAAATAAAATGGAAATGGCGACAAAACAAAGATGAAACATCATAGAGAAATGTTTTTTTTTATGCTAATCAAAAAACATAGCATCGCCGACAGCTCCCTAGCAACGAAACTGTTTACCCTAGTAACCAATTATCTCAAATTTTATTTCGGCTTTGGTATATGGTAAAGACATGTGGGTTGGTTTATATTACTCATATTGGTATGGGGAACTTTTTATGATATCAGTGACTCCTCCATAGCAACCACAAATTCTACCTCGGCAACCAATCATTTTGGTAATAAAAACATTTCTAAATGACAGTTCATTCGCAAACTTCTGCCAACTAGTAACATTTGCACTTCCACTGAGGGTGGCGCAGTGGGTAGCACTGTGGTCTTTCAGTTAGAAGGTTGCCGGTTCAAAGCTCGCCGGTGACCTTCATGTTCTCCCAGAAACATGCATCAGGTTAAATGAATTCTGTGAATGTGTGTGTTGCCCTGTGATGGACTGGTGACCTGTAACCCCTCAATCGGATCCATGCTTTCATGTTGTTGACGGCACTGAGCTGCTGCCTTGTGATTGGCTGATTTGGAACTGGCGTTAACAAGCAGATGGACAGGTGTACCCGATAAAGCGACCGGGATGATGTTCATGTCGTTGAGTTTGAGGTTTACTTGGCATTTATGTTATGTTCTGTGCACCAGGAAGCAAGCTGTGAACACTGCGGAGGCTCCGGCTCTGCTCCGTGCTCGCTCTGCCATGGCAGCAAACTCTCCATGCTGGTGAATCGCTTCAATGAGTCAATCAGAGAGCTCCGCTGTCCCGCTTGCAATCCTCACGGCCAGGAGCGCTGCCAATCCTGTACACACTGATCCATCCACCACTGCCAACATGTACCTGAAGAAAAGGCAAGGGTTCTGGAGGAAAGTGGAAGACGCCGGGCTGCGGGATGGAAAACCGTGATGAGTCGTTGCTGTTTGGGAAGCCCCTTTAGTGTACGGATGCGTAAAATATGTTTCTATACAGGTCCTTCTAAAAAAATGTCATTATATTTCTGTAATGTACTGATAAACATTACACTTTCATATATTTCAGATTCATTTTCAATGTGTTCAAGCCTTTGTTTTATTATTGAAATTAGCATATTTTATCCGACCAATAAAAGAAAAGTGTACCTTCACATAATTCTGTTCAGTTATGAACTCAATACTTGGTCGGGAATCCTTTTGTAGAAATGACTGAATAGGGCGTGGCATGGAGGTAATTAGCTGGTGACACTGCTGAGGTGTTATGGAGGCCCATGATGTGGCCTTAAGCTCATCCAGAGTGTTGGGTCGTGCGTCTCTCATATTGCTCTTCCCAAAATCCCACATGATCTTTACAGGGTTCAGGTCAGGAGAGTTGAGCACCAGTAATGCCATGGTCAGTAAACCATTTACCAGTGCTTTTGGCACTGTGAGCAGGTACCAGGTCGTGCTGAAAAATGAAATCTTCATCTCCATAAAGCTTTTCAGCGGACCAAAATCTCCTGATAGCTAGCTGCATTGACCCCGCCCTTGATAACACACAGTGGACCAACACCAGCAGCTGACTTGGCACCCCAGACCATCACTGACTGTGGGTACTTGACACTGGACTTCAGGCATTTTGGCATTTCCCTCTCCCCAGTCAACCTTGATTTCTGAATGATAGTCCAGTGCTGCTGCTCTGTAGCCCAGGTCATATCACAAAGCACCCGTTCCGTGTTCTACTGGGAATAAATTGAGTTTTTACATTGTGTTACATATTTTTTTCACCTTTTATTGATAAACAAAATCATCTTTATAATAGTTTAACAAGATTTCAAGCATCTTCCCATAAATCTTCTCTCAAAACCCCAAAGATTTTGTCTGGGGTTCAGCTGTGGCAGACACGTTTATCCAAAGCAGCTTACATTTCAAGCAATGAACACATTGCTGCAGTCCTCAGGGTTCCACAAGCTCTGAACCAGCTTCTGAAGGCTCTGATAGTGGCGATAAAAACCAAACATTTGCATGAAGCTCGTCATTTACGCATTCGGCAAGACGCTTCTATCCAAAGCGACTTACATTTGAGTGAGTAAATTCACATTTTCTTACATTTTTCTTGCTTTCCCTGAGATTTGAACCCACGACCTTTGAGTTGTCCTCTACCAACTGAGCCAGAGGAGAGCAGAAGATTGTCTGTGAACTTGAGAAAACCCAGTGGACCAACCTCAGAAGCTTTTCTTCTCCTACTCTTTAGGTTTTTTACTTACTCTTAACTAATCGAGCCGCATCCACAGCTCCACAGCAGGAGCGCTTCCACCAATAAACAAGATGCTTTCCAAGAGTTCCTTTGCAAATTTTGGGGTGAGAAACAGTGTACCCTCAATCATGTAAAGCACAATGAAATAGAGCTGCGAAATGTGTTTTATTTTTTATTATTTATATTTAAAATAGTTCAAATAAATTCACTTGGTACACAAAGAAAATATGCAAAGAAGTGGACAGAACTTGGAATGTAAAGGAAAGCACACGAGAAGAATAAAAGGTGAGCAGATTACACGAGCAGGAGAAGACTAGGTATTAAAATAATAATAAATAATTATCTCCAAACATCGCGAAACTGAGGTGTGATATCAAATTAAAACTAGAAGCTTGTGTTGTATTCTGGTGGGTTCAAAAAACTGAGATGAGAGCAAAGACCCCGTAAAGCAGGGCACAGGGGTATGCCACCAGCAGCTGCTGCCCGTCCATCGCCAGAGCGGAGATGAAGATCTTTGAGGCGGAGAAACAGCACCAACCAATGATGGCAGCTGTTAAAATGATACCCATCATACCCCTGAGAGACAGAAAACTGGATCAGCAAGGCACACAGAGATTACACTAGAAGGGTTCATTTCTTCATCGGGCTCAGGAGAATTCAACACAAATTTAAAGAGTTTCAGAATTCCACAAGAACTATTTCTAAGAAGCTGCATGTAATCAATAATTGAAAGGCACATTGATTCAGTAGAATTAAAAACCTTTTCACACTTGTATTGTTATGCAACATCGAACAGAGCATGTATTTATAATTTTATCTCATTTATGAAATAAAAACAGAGCTGCTTTTTAAAATCGGCAAGAATATAAATATTCAAGTGGCTTTCAGTTGGTATCTGTGTTCAAAACCTTGTTGTCTCATACTGCAGTTTTAACAAGAGCCCGTTTTTACTGTCCTCATGTACAGGATTCAAGATTTGGCTGCACTTTTGCATGTGCCTTTATCGCCTGTCTCCCCCTCTCTTCCTTTTGTATCTCTCCCTCTCTTCTCTCCCTTTGGTATCTTTTCTTCTCTTCTTTGGCTTTGTTTTCTCTCCCTCTCTTCTCTGCCAATGGTATCTCTCCCTTTGGTATCTCTCCTCTTCTCTCCATCTCTCCTCTGTCAATGGTATCTCTCCCTCTTTTCTCTGCCTTTATTTGACTATAATGACTATTCATGGCTGTTACAGCAGCCATCTTTGTTAAACAACCAAATGTGCCAGCTCAAAGGTACATCAGCGCAGGGGTTACTGTGAGCAATTTCTGTCAATCAAAACAAAAATGGGATTCCACCACTTACTGCAAGGAAAAGAGGACTCCAAAACCAGAGAGGATTATCATTGGTAGCAGGCAGTAGCCCAGAACACTTGCCACGCAACCAAACGACACGCCCGTCATGCTCATGAGGTTCAGCAGGCAGTACATGCCCAGGCACCCGATGGCACTGATTCCATACACATAGCCAAACTGGATCTTACCAGTCTAAAACACACAAGCAAAAACGTTTCCACTTTAACTAAATAACATCGCTACGACTGATGTGAGAAGTATACGATAAACACTAGTGTACAGGCAACACATTCTGATCGTAAGCATCCATCACTACCAGATAAAACCCATCAGAAACATATCTTTACAATGTGTTTTACCAGGAGTAGCGTGGCTCCAAACGCCAAACAGAACACCATGGGTCCAGCCAGATCCGTTTCGTTCATTATACTTCCATCCGCTGCTTTCAGCGGGTGCAGCACCGTCAGAGTTTTCTGCCATATGTGGTCAAAATTAATCCCCAGTTCTGGAAAAACAAAACACAGTTCAATATTTCCGTAGGCGGCAGGGTTTGACAGGCACACCTCGAACACGTTCAATTTAAGTCCTGAATGTACTCAAACTCTCAAATATGACCTTTGTGTGGCATAACCGTCTAAGAACGGTTGTAACTAGGCTTAAAGGTTTTACCGCGGTTTGAAAAAGTCAAAACCACAAACAAAAACATTAAACCGTTCCTATGATATGTGCAAGGCTGTGTGTGTGTGTGTGTGTGTGTGTGCGCGCAGCTGAAAGCGGCTAGTGATGGCAGGTGCGCAGCGAGACTCGGCAATAGTTTAAGTTAAGGAAGTGAAACCCCACAACTTTTTAAACCCAGTAAGTATCAAATAGTGGTCGAAAATCATATTTGTTTACATATGCTTATTGGAATAATGATTTGATATTACAAACCGATCGGTGACTGCAGCGCCGCTTCAAGTGTGCGCATGCGTGTGGTTGTCGGTTAATTTGCATGCATCAACACGGAAATTACAATTTCTTTCAGAACATGATTTTGACATTTTTAGCACCGTTTGTTTTTACACACAAAAATGAAATCATGTAATTAGTTGTGGTAATTTAGTTATATACTAGATTTAACAAAAACATCACATCTGTTTTTTAAAAGCAAACTGATAAAAAAAAGAGAAGTTACAGATTTAGCTCAAATTCATGATGTCTTTGTTTTTCGTTGAAGAGAAGTTGTAGCTTCAGCAGCAAAGGACGATGAACAGTGTGGTGACCTACTTTATAACAGACCACACCTGTGGAGGTTATCAGTCTGTGCAAGAGCATACCAACCACTGCACAAAAGTATTTGAACCCCAGACTGTAGCAACGGTTAATCTACCATTGACTTCCAATGGCCATTAAAAAGGGAAACAGCAGCGAACACATCAAGAGGAAACATCACAGAGAAAATTTGGGTTTGCTTATGCTAATCATAGTAACAAATTGTAATTTTTATGACATTACTGACCACTCCCTAGCAACCAAAGTTTTTACCATAGCAACCAAATTTTCTATTTCAGCTTTGGTGAATAATAAAAGCATGTGTGTTGGTTTATATAATATTCACTTGTAATTTATAAAATGTCTCCTCCGTTACGTCCTAACCCGCAGTGCATTTGATGTTGATATAAACAGCAAGATAGTCATCGCCTCGGCCGTTACAGTAGTGACAGAGCGTGATGACAATGACAAACTCCACCCACCCAGCAGGATTGGTTGCTTGGCACATTGGTCACCCGACATCAAGAGTAACACTACTGCCTCGAAACCAGAAGGTCGCTGATTTAAGGTCAGACGGAAGTCAATAACCAATTCATGGAGTAAATTACAAGTGGAGTTTGAGAAAATCAGTCTGAGTGAAATTTGATCACTTTCAGAGCCCCAAAAAGTGCAGCATGCTTCTGCTTACCCTCCAGCAATGGGGGCTCGTCTTCAAAGCTGCTGCTGTACATGGATTGTGAGGCCGGGGTAAAGGCAGGGGTTGGCTGGTAAATTTGTCCTGTGTATGGCTGCTGTTGATGCATCATTCCGGATGATCCAGAGAAGCCCATTTGATGAGAGTAATCAGGCTGTCCATAAGGTCTGCTAGAACGACAATAACTGCTGTTACTGAAAGGAAAACACACAGCTCATATTTATGTCTCTACACGCGCTGATGCGTGTGCCAATCACAGCGGCATGTAGCAAGAACGCAACCCACCTACTGTTTCATGTAGGTTACATGTATAACATGTAGGTTTCAAAAAAGTTAACTTTTTAATTGTAAACAAACATTACAAGAGTTATGATGCATGATTTGCAAGGTAATTCAAATTAAAATGCGAGGAAATGGCAATCATCTTTCAGTTTCATTTTACAGACCTCAAATCAGTGCCATTTAGTGGTGAAAAGAAGGTATAACACTTAGAAGTACAATACCTGTGATATGGCATGTGTTTTTCAAAGTTCTGCCATGAAAAGTGCTGGGAACAGGTTCACCTGTTTTTTTATTTTCGCATTGTTTAGACCTTGTCTATGTTTTTTGGGGGTGCTAATTAATTTTTATTCTGTCTCAATACTGTTGATTGAGATTTTTGCAGTAACAAAATGAGAATTTAATACTCAGAATTAGGTATCGAATATACTGCGCTGATTTAAAGTTAGGCACATCCGTGGACAGCCCTGCGTTATTGGTACAGTGGAATGTGCTGTTGGAACAAGATTCAGACATCCCCGGGTACTAGTAAGCTATGAAGAATTGCTTTACCTAGTGAAAGATAAAACCAACAGCATAGAACAGGCATCACTATGGTTAGCTAAGCTAGCGAAGGCGTGTGCGCATATCGACCTGCTTTCGTATCTCAAAGTAAGTTTTACATGTAAAATGCCTGATCCGTACAACGGCTCTCAGAAAGAACAGTATAAGTAGATGAAAAATAATTCAAAACTACAAAAAAAAAATCAATTAACGTTTTTTCAGACCTTAAATGTACAGATTGTTAATGTAATAAATAATAATAAAACACAAGCACGTAATATGTACACAAATGTGAAACCTTACCTTGAGTGAAGCGATATGTCGGAGGAGGTGGAACGGATGCAGAAAACATTACGATACTACGTATGAAAGGTAACTTACTCAAGATATTTCACGAATTACGAATACAAACACGGTTTCAAGCCCAAGCGCAGACAGATGGAGAGAGACGCTTCTGAGAGTCACAGGGTTTCTCTAACTTACGCTACAGAACAGCACTTTCTACGTTATAAATGTTATTTCTTTTACGACACCTTGACTCTAACAGTTGTTATAGTACATTATTAGTAATCTATACATAATGTTTTGCTCGATTTAAAGTGTTTTAAAGTGCATAAGCCCCTTAAAGCACACTTTCTGCAATAGGAGAATGGAGTGCTGGGACCCCCCCGAAGTGCAGCACGACGTCAGACAAATAAGCAGATAATAGAGCAGAAATGTTTGTTATTGTTCGTATCTCAAATCTAAAAATTTCCTGCGAGACCTTTCGTATCTAGGGGTACCACTGTACCTCAAAAAATGGGGGGGGGGGGGGATTTGTCACCTGAGGTCTCAAAACCACCTTACAAAGATGTACAGAAAAAAAGAAGCATTTTTCATTTTAATTGATTTTTACTTATAAAGTTGTTTTTATTTATTTATTTTGTGCAGTGCAGCGGTGGTTATTCAGTCTTTAATAAATGATGGTGTTTGAAGTTCAGAAGTCTACTTAACTACTTATTTGTATGATGTTTTAGCGGAAAATGGAGGGGAAATCATCCTGATATCGGCACCAAAAATCTGCAAAAAAAATTATGTTTCTTTGCTCAATAACAACCCAATGCTGGACAAAAAGTTCTATTTTAACCTCATCTGTCCACGGCACTTGTTCCCAAAATGCATCAGGTTTGTCTATATGTTCATTTGCATTCTTCAAACACTGATTTTTGTGGCAAGGACATAGAAGAGGTAATCTTCTGATGACTCTTCCATGAAGACCATATTTGTACAAGTATCTCTTTATAGTGGAATAGTGTACCACATCTCCAGTGTCTGACGATGTTTCTGCAGGGATCGTGCTGTCAAACGTGGGTTTAGACTGCAAAAATTATGGATGAGGTGACACCACCTACTGCCATTAATATAATATGAGGCAACTGTGAGAGTGATGTGGGCACTGCCATGACAGTCAGAGAGAGGGTGTACATGCGCATACGAGACTTTCTGCTAGCCATGGTTTCAGAACTCCGCCTGACTCTCAAACACAGCTGTTATGTACAACTTATTTTGTAAATATAAACAAGATTTTGAGAACAACATCTATGAATTAGATCGTTGGCAGCGTAAATTATCTTTCTCACGAAATGAGGGCAGCAGTCAGTCCGCTCTGTTCAGTGTAGCGGTCAAACACATGGCCTAGTTTTTATGGGGGAAAATTGAGCACTCGTGAATAGGCAAGCGATGATGACCGCTTTCGACCGTTTACCGCAGTTTGAAAAAGTCACAGTTTTAAAATTACAAACAAAAAAACACCGCTCCTATGACGTGCATTTTTGTGTAGTCAGAGTGAAAGAGCAGGACTCTCTACAAGGCTGTTTGTGTGGCACAGTGCATGTGCACGTGATCCACAGCCAGCAAGACTCAGCAAATTAAATTCAGGGTGGCCGAAGACGTGAACCACCAAAACTTTTTGCCCCTGTCAAAAACGACCAAGTCAGAGGAGTGGGAACTTGGAAAAGGAAGGTCAACTGACATGCAAATCATGTTTAAAAAGTCAGTAATATGGGAGGCAATACATCACAGGGCTAGAAATTGTGACCATTTTGGTTCCACATGCTCCCGAAATTTCATCTATGCAACTTTAAAATATATTTGGAAGCATTTGTGTGACTGCATGTAAGTGTTGTAGTGCGACCCGTTTGTGTTTCTCAATAAAACGTTAACAGTATATGTGCCTTCTTATATAGCGCACACAAAAACAATGGAAAATAAAAAGAACACTCACAGTCTTTTTTGCAAGCCACCTAAATAAATAAACTTGCGAGTGAGGCGAGCTGTGTCTGCATGTACACTGATTTTTATAAAATAAAGAACCCCAAGTCAAATCACGCTTGTTTTCTTCAAGTGTGTTACATTAACCCTAACTTTGTTAACATGGATTGAACTTGTTTTGATGAACTGCCATGACTCCGAAAGGGAACAAGCGGGTTAGAAGATGAATAAATTAATGTATTCAGCAGCCAGGCATGTGAGGGCGATCACCACAGTTTGGCTTTACTCTGGCGGCCAGGCGACACACAAATGACATACAAATGTACCATGTCCCTCCTATGGGATTAAATTTCAATCATATTAACGGTGTTCAACTGGCAGTGGTTCGGACATACTTGATGTAGGGGTCGTCCTGACTGCTGTAGCCGGTGCTCCCGTGGTTCTGCTCATCTACGCTGTAACTAGACTGGTAAAAGTCTGTGTTGAAGTTGTCAAAACCTGACATTGCAAGCAGCCTGGAGCAGAGAGAAAACAGAATGAGAATCATCCTAAATAGTTGTTTGTCATTAATGCACACACCTAG
The DNA here is from genome assembly GCA_007224835.1 of Danionella cerebrum. Taxonomy (NCBI): domain Eukaryota; kingdom Metazoa; phylum Chordata; class Actinopteri; order Cypriniformes; family Danionidae; genus Danionella; species Danionella cerebrum. The sequence continues at coordinate 140,473 of SRMA01027207.1, read as the reverse complement.
AACAGCATTCACACAAGAGCATGAATCATAGAACAGCCCAAAGGCATTGCTAGAGCCACAGGCCTAACACACTGATTCAAATTCAAGATTCTCACGCATCTTATGATGGCTACTTGGCAAGGTGCCACACGGGGAAAGAAGAAGATGGCGACAGAGAAGAATCAAAGAACACATAGAAAAAAATCCTGGATGTCGAGGGGTTTATTCTGTTCATCACAGGGAGCTGTTTGACAAAAATGTGGTAAAAAAAGAGGATTTTTGGAGCCAAATGGCTCTTTTACATCCTACTCAGATTATTTTAGAACAGTTAGATAAATTTAGATAATTTCGCGGAGTGCATCTGTTGTACCGTAAACGCCATCTTCAGGCAGGGAGCGTCATTGCATCAACATTTCCCATCACCCTGCTGAGAATCCATCTGAAGATTTGTGCAAATCTCAATTCGGATCGGTGTGTAGAGAAGCCTTAAAGCTCTACTGGGGCACAAGCCCACAAATATTTCACCCATCCCCCAGTTATCTTAAAACCCAGGGGGATACATCACACACACACACACACACACACACACACACGCACACACACTATAATGATTTCTGATTCCTTAATATTAAAGACCTTAATACTAAACCTTCAATGTGTGTTTACTTGTGTTGTCTTGTAATTGGAAATGGAAGTAAAGACAGTAAGTCAGTGTTTTCTAGAACTAATATTTGCAGACATTTATTTTTGTCCAGTGCTCGAAGTAGAAATGAAAAAACGACAAAAGTAGTCATGTTCCTGCATCAGGAGATCAATCACGCTCAGAACCAGAGATTGAAACACAGGAGACTGGGAACTCACAGCAGCCCATATCTGTCCGCTTCCAGCACTGGCTTAGCCTTTCAAATACCTCAACAATCGCATCCAGACCCAGGGATTTCAATAGTGATGGCGATCTCACAACTTGGTGGGTTTGTAAGTTGACACATGACAACTGAAACCTTCAACTCCTTCCACAGCTTTTCTTGGAGGTTAAGGTCTGGAGACTGACTAGGGCACTCCAAGATAGGAGACAGTGTGGCTCCTTCTTGAGACTTTGAAGCTGTGCGTTAGTGGCCAGGGAAACCCATCAACAACTCCCTTTTTAATAATCGGGCTGAGGGAACGAGGTTCTAACCCAATTTCTCGTGGTATCTGGCCTCGTTCATCATCCCTTGCAATGATAAGGTCCTTTTGGAAGGACGCCTTCAGAGAACACCGTGTCTAGCACCGTGTTTGACCGTGGAGATGGTAAAGGCAGTATTTAGTTTTCACATTCACTATTTTGAGCCGGGTTGGTGTCCGCTGGATTCTTTAGATGTTCACTGCAAACTTCAAATAAGCAGAACATGTTTTTTCCAAAGCAGGTGTGTCTATTACTAATGGTTTTCTTGATGGCTGTAGCTGATTTGAGAACTGTTCTCATGAATATTGGAGGGCCATGAAGTAGATCTAGAGTGGAGCCCCGGACTGAGTGAGATTTAAGTTTTGTTTTTGTATCTGGTGAAGAATCCACAAACCCTGAATTCCTTGCGAATGACCGATCAGACAACTCTGTGAAGTATGTGTTTATATGCAATGATGTAATTAGCCTAATATATATATATATATATATATATATATATATATATATATATATATATATATATATATATATACATACACACATATATGATATATTTTGGTCCATATCCCCCAGCACAATAAAAGTATTTAACTGGTGCATGCAATGCCTTTCCCTTAAATTGTTATTCTGTAAGTTACACCAAGTGAGACTATGTCTAAGTTTTTATTTAGTATTCAATCTGTGTTAAGGTAACTAACAAAACAAAGAAGAAAATAAAAACATACTATTATCACAACGCAAAAGGTTACTTTAATGTAACTTGTACTTAATCCTTAGTGAGTAGGGTGCAATGTCAATGTCCCACTGTTTAGAAAAGTCGGATATTTCTAATGATTTTTAAATAACTGTAGACGTTCGTTCTTTTGGGGTTAACGTTGAATTAATAATCTAAAATTCGTACATTCTTATAAAACAATCAAATATGTGTAATTTCCCATGTACGTATTACAGCACAGCACCAGAAGCAGCAAAAGCCGTGAAATAAATGTACTTTTACTTACACCGCTAATCGCCCAAGATTTCGTGCACGGCGCTAATACGTGTCAGAAAACAGTAAGGACGCTTTCCGGTCACGTGGCCAGCTCTTCTTCTTCTTCGTTTGGTGGCCATGTGCACACTGATTGATTTACCGCCATCTACTGGACCGAAGGAGTTTATATGTTGGTAGTGGGTATATTTAATCTAATATATCTTGCACACACATAGAATTCCCACTTTTTATAGCAGACTAGAGAAGACTTGGTCTCACAGCCATGCACCAATACACTTTAGGGAGGCGCAATTTCCAGAAAAAAGCAAACCCCTGACTTATGGACTTTTACACTTTGATGAAGTGCAGTCGTTGTCCACAAGGAAGCGCTGCAGTCAAATTTTGTCACACACTCTAATGCTCATGAACTGTAATGCTGCAGTATGACATTCTCGCTGTTATTTCACTGAAGACAGCGTAGTCACGTGTTTTTGCACACAAGACAAAACAAAATTCTTAAAATTCTTAATATAATAAACAAAGATCATGTAGCAATGATTTTTGGGTTTAAAGAGCCCATAATCACTTTGAAAAGTAAAGAGTTTTTTTAAGCATCCAATGTCAAAAACACTTTATGTTTTAATACACGTATTTCTACCAAATGTTTAAACGACTTATTTGAATGATTTAAATGAATCATTTTATGAATCGTTCGTATGAAACTTCACGTGACCTTCGCAACCTCTAATGACAAATAATACACTGCGTACTGTTTTATTACTCTTGTATTATGTAAAAGTGGAGAACTCCGACGGCGAGATGAGGATAAAGGATAAAGTTTTATATGTTTTACAATAAAACTCCAGGAAGAAGTGTCTCGCAAGTGTAAAACAAGGAGTTTTATCCAGCTCCAAAGCTGGCTCTCAACAGTTAGAAACAGCACAGTTTGGAACCAAAGAAATGTATTATATGGCCATTTTAGGGTGGCACAGAGGGGTGGCCTTTCAGTAGAAGCTCGAGGTCTCACGCAAGGCCTGCCGGTGACCTTCCTGGAAATGAGTCCCCGCCCCCTCCTTTCAACATCCTCCTGTCCTGATAAAATTCATGCAAACTCGTCCATGTTAAAGAAAAAAAAAACAAATAAATTCACGGCTTCCATCCAGAGGAGGAAACACCACACCAGGTGCTCACTCCCCTGGAGATAACAAAACTGTCCAGCTCAAACGAAGCACCTACCCCCAAAAGAAAGAGTTGGGGTGCCATTGGAGTCCATAAGCATTCCAATATCAAGGCTCATTCACACTGATCCAAGTTTTTGATCCAAAGTTTCGTGCGACAACCCGGCTTGATCGAAAACCATAGCCACCCATGGAAGCTCACACATTTCACCAAATGAGTCTTTTTCATGCCAACGAAAAAGACTTTTGGCTTTCCATGTCGGGTCTGTTTTCTGCAAGGAGTACAGCCAATGAAAGCTGGATTCTTATTTCCTGTATCTGTTGTACCATAAACACCATCTTCAGGCAGTGAGCATCATTGCATCAACATTTCCTCAACCCAGATGAAGAGCACCCTGCTTAGAAGCCACAGGAAGATTCGTGCAAATCTTAATCTGGATTGGTGTGTTTGGAGGCCGTCTAGGCTGGTTGCTGGTGTGGCAGTCACGTGGATGTTTTTCTCCGTGTTTCTGCTCCTCTTTCAGTAGTGCTCTCTGTTCTGTCTCTGCTCTTTCACGTTTGATTGATCTGGTTATGGTAATCCTCTACTTGGTTCTTCATCTGCTCTATTTCTTTAATGTTGATTGAGCTGGTTATTCTTTCTGATGCCTTCAGCTTCATGCATCTCCTCTCCGAGCTCCACCAGTTCCAGCTCTAGCTATCTGAACTTCTCTTTGATCTCATCAATAGCACAGTTTAAGTCTGAGGCTCTATTCTACTGATAGGAGGTGTCCTCTGTTTGAGTGATCTGCCTAGTGCTGGAATGTGGAGGTTAGCGGTGATCATGATGCTGGAGTGATCTCTGTAGCTATGTAGCTATAATATTTTCTTACTGGTGGGGTGCCAGGCTTCTGGTTCTTCAGTGAAAAACATGTAACAGGCATCTTTGGTTTTATAGAAATCATAAAACAGAGTCTCTGACCTTTATTTGAGGTTCTCCTTTATATTTTGTCCTCATGTGTTCACTGACAGCTTTAGCTGGATCTAATTTATCCAAGATAATTATAGGACAAGTAGATTTGCTTTGACTTCTTGAATGAAAAAAGAGGCATTTCACCAAATGTGTTCCATTTGCATGGGTGCCTTTAAACTTGATTTCAAAACAGAATCCAATAGCATTTTATTTAAATGTTTTATTAGATTTATAAACAAAATGGGTTCATGTCACTAAACGTATTGTTATTCTTTATATAAGTAACAGTAACAGAGTTTTTACCAAAGAATTGTCAAATACATGCTAAATAGTCACATGGTGCACATGATTATAAAACCAGCAAACTCTGCATATTCAGTTACGGTTTTTAGCAAATATGCACATTTTAAAAATAAACTAATTAAATCTCTGAAATAATTTGAGTAACAGAACAGCATTTTTTAATGATATCATCACAAAATCATCAAATATGTATATAAGACATTTTGAGACATTTCTCTTACCATGGCCTTTTAAAGATCCAAGTGATGCAACTTACTGCTGAAAAACCAATATAGAAATTCCCCAGTTTTTCAGGAAGGGGGTTGGTTGGGCTAACAGCAATGAGTAAAATTTGGGGACATGACAAAAATGTTTTAATCTTAGAAAGTATAGATGTTTGTGTAAATAAATAAAACAAACATTATGTTTTGGCTCATTATATAAAGCTAATTTGCACAAAGAAAGATCTTAATTATTATATTTTATGGTGCAGTGTAGCATCGGAGACCGGGTAGGGACAAGCAATAAATGCTATTTATCACTGTTATATGTGGATTTTACACGTTATAGCTTCCATTTGCTTATCTATACATAAAAAGTCTCAGGCACAGAAACGACATTGCCCCGCCCCTCTCTCTCCTACTCGGAAGAAGTGCTGGTCACGTGACCGGGTTATTTTGCCAAGCCGACAGCAGCCTCAGACATGATCGCGATGAACATTTTAGGAAAATGACCGAGTCCAGCGGGATAACCGTGTCCGACACGAGCATGTCGAGCAGCAGAGGCCCCGCAGGAAGGCTCTTGCTACACAGACGCCGGTTTTAGGCCCTTTTCTCGCTTTCTTGACGCCGGTGACACATTTATTGGGATCCGTACAGAAGCGCCGTAGACAAAGGGAAGGCTTTCAGAGCTGGAAATGCTTCGGGCCTAAAAGAAGCCGAGAGGTAAGAGGAGCATAAACACCGGCTTGGTTTGTTTATCCATGCTGATTGAGCTTATTGTTTACCATTCACCATCGGCTGTTTGTTTCTGTGCTCTATTGTGAGTGTCCGTGTACTCGAGCCTCGCGTTCCTCGCGTTCTTCTGATCAAAACAAGAGAAGACGTCTCGCGTTCAGGCGCAGAGAAACAGTCCGCAGGGATCGTCAGAAAACACCCCGAAACCATGCTCGAATCTTTGGGCTCCTTTATCAGGCAGAGTTCATGGAATCGACACAGACTCTATCAGGAATCCAGCACATGACTGTAAATGTATTTAGTAGATGACACGTCTCGGCGGTGTCCCCTGCATCCATCTCTTCGGGTGTTCCCCGGGTTCCGCTCTCTTTCAGCAGGTTTTCTCTCAACCAAAGTTTCATCCCTCAATTACGAGCTCAGTGTTGTCCTCAAACCAGATGAGCCACCGTGCAGCCAGTTTAACCCAGTGTTGTGCCAGTGACGGGAAAATAGTTTCTAGTTACAGCTGCTTTTCTCTAAAAGTAACTCAGTTTCTTTGTTACTTGCACTAAAAAGTCAGTAGGTACTTTTAATAGAACATGTTTTGCTGCCCTCTTTAATGCCTTTATTGCATAACTTTACTGCAGTATGGAAAACATATATATATATATATATATATATATATATATATATATATATATATAGCACAAACATTTGAACATAATAACTGAAAACAACATGAACAATAATTATACTATAACAACCTGAATAATTATAAACACACTACACATGGAAAATATAACTTTGAATATAATTCAAATATAATTTTGAAATATAACAAATGTTTCATTAACTACTGTTTATTGAAATAACCAATGTTTTTGATGAACTAAGAAAACTAGCGTGCGACAGCTAGTTTAGCATTATAACAGTGAATGGGCAAAAATACAATTTTCAGTAGTTTTATAAAATGAGTTTTGTAGTAGGTTAAGCATTAGAACAATGTGACCTGAATTAAGGGGTAATGCACTAGTTTATATTGAGACTTTTGAGCTTTAACGAAAAGATTTAATAATATGCAATAATTGTCTCACAAAGAGTTTTGTAGTAAAATCTGGTAAGCAGTGGTGTGTGCTTGATTTTGGTTATAATGGAGCATTTTAGAGTGAAGTTATTAACCGTCTGCTGGGCAAAACATATTTTAGTTTTGGGACTTTGCTGACGGTCCCTAAGTGATCCTCTCAGTCTGCTTATAGATGTCATGTACTTCAGCAAATGCGGACGGAGGCAAGTTTTGATTAAAAAAAAAAACATAGTGTAGCTTGTTGGCTATGTTACACAGATTACAAAGAGGTGTAGTTTGACTAGAGCGTTTGGGTCTTGAGCTATGTAAACTTACTGTTACTGCTCTGGTTACACCGTAGCATCCTGCACTTCCTCAGAACAAACAGCTTAGAGAAAAGCAGAAGCAGGAAGCACTTAAACTCAGTTTTGCACTGGAATATAGTTAAAAAAAACATTCGTAAACTAAAGGGCTGCCTGTCCAGCCGCAGATCCCTACTGACGTATCTTGATGCACATCTCCCAAAATAGTAGTTTGCTGCACGTACGCTCTGTGATTGGCCTGTTGAATATTTCTGGTGTTGCATCACAAAAGTAGCGTCACATCCAGTTGTTTTTTCCATTTACACAACAAAGAACAAGAGTCTCTTACAACATCTTCTCTCCTTCCCAAATTTCAGTTGAAGTGATTTGACTGTTTTTCCACATCAAAGTACTCCAACACAGTACATTTAGCTTCAGACACCATTGTTTACTGCAGCAGAACAAGAAGTGAGCAAAGAAAATATGAAGTATAACGTAGAACCTACACCGCTGACTCTTTGTATATGACGTGCTATCACAGGCCGGTTCTGCATGGAGGAATGCGTAGGGCCTGATGCCGAGTATAAACCCCACTTTAGGCTGTAACGTGATGAGCCTTGTGTTGGATCTGGTGCTGTGGATTCTTTCCTAGATGCCAAAAGATCAAACTCTTTTGGTTTAAAGCAATTAAATTAAAGACAAGGATTGATATTTTTTTGTAAATAATCTAGGTGCTGCATTTGAATGCACTGCTATGATGCATTGACCCCTCCCTGAGAGAGAGAGAGAGAGAACGATCAGTCGAAGCTAAGAAAAGCGGAGTTATTATGATGCTAAACAGTTTCAAACAGGTGAACATATAATGACGAAAGCCAATCACATTCAGTTTTAAACTCCTTTTCAGCCTCTTTCCTTCGCTACAAAGATTAAACAAGAGTTGTCGTTACATCTCGGATTGAGCTGGGAAAAGCCAATCTGAAACACACTTCAGAAACATCTAAAGATCAAGTGTTTTACAATCATTCAGACGTGGAACACCAGTCATCTCTCATTTACTGTAGGATTCTTTTCACCAGTCTCTCTCATTTACTTTTTTCTTGAGTCATATTCTCACCGTGTTAAACGTGTCCAGAAATGTGTTTGGCAAACAGTTCACGAATGAGTGAGAACCTTTATAAGACACAAACCTGCATTTAAATGTGACATCTGGCTCCAAGTTTAATTGTATTTTTATCATAGCAGAGGTTTATCTCTTTAATCTATAGCTTGATGGCTATTTACATCGCAATGTTTTTCCTGCGTCCACAAACATCCCCACCCCCGCCGGAACATTCAAGGGAGGACCCAAAAGGGACTCTACACTGTAGACGCCGATCTGAATTTTCCTTCCGAAGTTTCGTGTGAACGTGCTTCGATTAAAAACCTTGGGTGCCAATGAGAGCTCACATGTCTAAGTGTAAAAGTGTAGCACGGCTATTTGTGATTGGTCGTTCTCCTTACGATAATCCAATGACGAGCTGGCTTTTTGGATGACGTGTGTAGGATGTAAAAGAGCCACTCGGTGGCGCTCATTACAAATTTTCATGGCGACTTCACACAGGAAAGAAATAGCGCACCACAAATCCTCTCTTTTCTCCTCATTTTTGTCACAGCTCCATGCAATCAGCCAGCAACAGTATAGACCTCCTGTTTCCGCGTTTGGTGATGAGAGCATCTGTTGTAGCACAGACACCATCTTCAGTCGGGGAGCGTCATTGCATCAATATTTCTTCGACCCAGATAAAGAGCACCCTGCTGAGAAGCCTCTGAAGATTTGTGCGAATCTCAGTTTGCACTAGTGAAACACTAAACGTGGAGAGATGAGTGTTGACTGAGGATTTGCTATTTAAATTTACTGTCTTTCCGATAAATTGGTTCTTCACCTTCTCAACATTTGAAAAGCGATCGAAAGTGATCCTAGCTTTTTAATCAAAATCACTACAGGCACAACGACTTTGGACCGAAATAACAGCCAGAGAAGTGCAAGTGCATTACATCACAAATTGATGCCACACATCTCTTTCATGAAGGTTTCTCTTACTGGTTACATGTAGTGGCAGCCCCCCCTCGTATAGCCATCTCCCCAAAAACCAAGGAAACACTGCAAGTGTTTCACATAAGTAATAAAATACAGTGGGTTCAAACTGTGGTTTTTATCAGGCATCAGAAGCATTCGTGGTTGTTCTTAGTTCATTTGCTATCCTGAAACAGTTTATTCTATTTTTAAAAAAATGTCTAGGTTTCTTCCAGTGCACAATAATACTTCATGCTTTGTCTCAGTAAAACAGGTTTGATTTCGATGGGATTGTTCTCTTCTGGACCAAAAACAAGATGCAGCCAGGCTCAGCTTTGAGTAAAATATTCTAATTTGCTTAGTCAAACTGGAGGCAAACCCTGTGCCTTTTATGACATTTGTTATGCAAACAAAAACTTACAGACGTTTACTCTATCAAAGGGCAGCAACCAGTAGACGATTTCACTGACACCTTAAAGCCGGTCCCAGAAGTGAATGGGTTTTGTTTGACACCAGTGGTGACATTTAAATCTAAGGTATAAAGCCTGGTACAAACAAGTTGCTAATTAATTTACAGTAGGTGCAAGACTGAAGAAAAACATGTTCTATTCATAATAAAATGAAAATCTTTATATCACTCTTTAAAGTTAAACAACAAGCTATAGACTGCAAATGACCTTTTTTTACAGTGTTCTGTCCTGCTCAAAAGCCATCACATGGGAGAATAAATGATTTGCTGAGTTGGACAGTTGTTATCTCCAGGGGAGTAAAACACCTGGTGTGGTGTTTCCTCATCTGGATTGGAGCATTGAATATATGTAAATATTTATTAGTTGTAGTTCCCATGAACCAGTTTACATTAGTTGAGTCAGGACAAGGCGGCATTGGACTGAAAGGGGCAGTGAATAAGGGATCAGGGAAGGTCAGGGGGAAAGGTTAAGGAGTGAGAAAAATAGGAGGAATACTGAGGAATACTTATGTTCTCGTGATTATGTTCTCCCAGTCTTCATTCGTTGATTACTTCTGTGTGCGTGTCATTCTAACCAATCAAAAAGCCGTTGAGGAAACGCGTACAGTGGCGTATGTGACCAGTGAGTGGTCCGCATGATGTCACATGGCTGTATTTTCAATATCTGCGGAGTAAATAATGAGTAAATCTGCAGATTATTGCAACAATCCATCAGATGTTCCTCTTGACCCGGACCAAATTAAGCAAACTAGAGGTGTGACAACACCCTTTGAGAAGTTAACAATTATCTTAATTGGTTTTCTCACTTTCACGAGTTGTTCAGGTGGGTTTGACACGGGTAAGAATGTGGTTTTCCAACAGTTGATGAGAGATGTTCTACTATCTGAGTGATTCATCCATAGCTGGTTCTTCTGAAGTTTCTGTAGTGTGTTCACTTCCGATAAGAAGTAATTTTTAGCAAATGCATGAATAAACTGTTCCGATGTTAGTGTTGTAAGCATTTCCTCACGCCTGCATTTCCATTCCCAAAGTTATTTTAGAAATGTCTATAAATTAGAAAATGCCGGCCAAGGTGTATTGGTTTTTGAATGCTTGCACCCAGGGTCTGTGTGGGCAGTGAAACTGGGTTTTTTTTGTGTTCAGGGGGTGGAGTGTGTCATTGTTGTCACACTCTGTCTCTCTTTGTTTACAAAGGTCAAGTATTATGGTGGCGAACTGAGGGTTGTGTTGCTGAGGCGCAGTTTTCAAATCTTTCTTACCAGTGCTTGGTTGTGAGACACAGTTTAAGAACAAGTTCTCAGCGATTTTGTTTAAAATCTTGTTGTGCGGAATCCTCTGTTGCTGATCTCTCATCCAGAGTGAAATAACAACGACTGGATGCTGCAGTCTGAAGGGACCCGGCTTTGCTTCTGCTCCTTTGAGCTTCTCAAACACTGTTTTTCTCAAACACTGCATACCTCTGCTTTTACTGGTTAAAGACATGTGACCAAATGACCCAATCACAACGTTTGACGCACTGCTTGAAAAAAAAAAAAGATTTCTTTAAAAAACGATGCAGTGTTTTTTTTGCAGTGTCCAGTGTTTGGATTTAAAAATTGCATAGGTGTCTAAAGACCTTAAAACAGTAAACGAAAGATGGCTTCGGGTTGTGCTAAATTCTTTTAGGCCCGCTTGCAGCTAATGTGCCACCTGCTTGAGAAAGACATTGAAGCTATGCCCTATAGATTCTATATTTAAAACTGATAAAAATGTATATTTGGCTTTTTACCTCTTCACTGTAGATGTTGACACTGGTATTTTGCGGCCCTCTTTTAATGAAGCTGCAATTTGGGAGCAGTGAGGCGCCTATTTCTCAAGCTAGAGACAGTAATGTACTTATCATCTTGCTCCGATGTGCAGCGGGTCTCCCATTTCTCTTTCTACTCTGGTTAGAGGAATTTTGTGCTGTTCTCTAAAGGGAGTAGTCTTTTCTTGTTCTTAGTAGTTTCGCATGAAAGTTCTCTTTTTCTGGAGCATTTTATTGACCCCACATCAACCTGCTCCAGATACTCCACCTGCTCAAAGGAAGGACAGTTTTATTGCATCTCTAAGCAGCTAAACTCTTTTCAGCGGTGCTAACATGATTTTCAAGGGTTTTCTAATCATCCATTAGCTTCTGCCACAATGATGAACACATTGTATTGCTAGACACTGAAGTGAAATGGGGCTCTATACACTGATGTAGATATTGCACCAAAAACCAAACATTAACACCGTATAGAGTATATTTCTGAGTTTAAAGTTATCATTGAAAAAATATATATAGGACACAAACACTGTGATATTTAAGAAGTGAAGTCAAATTTTTATGATGAATGGAAAGTGTGCAACAATTATTAAAACAAAATTGCTCGTGTGTGTGTGTACAGAAAAAATTGTACAACTTCAGATATTGGGAAAAACCCACAGCGATCGACCTCTTGTCTGAAATCCATTTTTGATCAACTATACCACAATTGTTATGGAATTTTAATTTTATGCTTTTTCATTATAATGTCATCATCAAGTTTCATTCCATCTCGATCATTTCAATAATTTGTAAAAATCAGTTTAACGATGTTAGTTTACATTGCTCAACTCTAGCTGCTATAGCGTTGATTCTGGTTTTACAGTTAACCCTTTGGTGCATCCAGATGAGCTCTCCGTGTGGATATGAATTGATTACTGGACTCTGTAAGAAAAGCTTCAGACCGGAGCGGTTTCACTAAAGTCACTGTGGCCGCTTGCCTTTCAATTCTTCTGAAATACATTTGCCGAGCCTGCCGTTGTCAAGTATCTTCAACAGTGTGTTCAGTTTCAACCACACCACAGTAATGTGCCCCGCTTCGCAGAATGCTCTGGATGAAAGTTTAGAATGTTTCTGTTTACTGCGAGTCTCCTCCTGAGAAGTCATCTGAAGATGCTGTGTAGAGACTTAAAACAACGTCAAAAAGCAGAAGCTTTTCTTTCAGTTGAGCAAACAGTTAGGGATGCACCGAAATGAAAATTCTGGGCAGTAAACAAAACCGAACAATTTGGATGCACTTGGCCAAAAACTTGCTTGCACTTGGCCAAATCCGAAAATTGCTTCTTAAAAACCATGTTTAAAATGAATTAATTAAGCAATCAAACCTTTATTGATAATAAATAACAGTAATAAGGCTGTTTCTGTAATTTCTTTCTGTAACAAAAATGTGCAAAAAAATGCTAGCTTCCTTTTTTCTTCAATTTTAATTTACTGTACCAAACGACAGAGCACAAACAGAAGAAAAATAATTGCAACTTTGCTGTCCACATCTGGAAGTGCTTCCAAACCACCGATATACTCAGTGTTTGATTCGTAACAGCGCGAACAAGACAGGAAGATGGGAGAGGCGTAATGACAATTTTGGGTTTTGTTTTCTGCGCTTTCTTACGTTTAGGCCGAATTTTCGGTGCATCCCTGCAAACAGTTATTCAATAGAAATTAATAAAGGCATGCTGCATGTCCTCAAATGATGACTTATTGTAATTATACTTCAATTACACCCAAGTATTTATACCCAAAGACCCAGGAGCCGATTCCACAGCACAAGTGGATCAAGAGTTCTTGGAGAAATTTGGAAGGTCACCTTGTCATCAGAAGCTCTCAAATGCTTCAAAGCTTCACGCAAGCCTTCAATGTCCATGCTCTGTGCACGTGTAGAAAATACCTCAACAGCCACAACTGGTTAATCAAGTGTTCCCCAGTCACTCCCCAGCTAATTCTTTAAGACTGGCTGCAAGGGTAAATATAACAGAAGTGACCAAATGCTGCCTACAGCCAACTTTTTCATCAGAACATCAAAACACACTCACAACTTTGTAAGAAGTGCTGGTTTGTGAAGTTTGGGTGGAACCAGAACATTAAAGTCATGTCTAATTTGAGTTTTGTGTTGACCTGTGGTGCGATTATAATTCTCAGTAACTGCGTTTCGAGATCCTGAGGGTGCAATCACCATCTGTTACGAGAGCAGTCGAGGGAGAGTAAGCGAACTATTCTTTTCATTTAATTGTGAAGTTTCCTGGAGATCTCAAGTGCACTTCTGACGGTTTGTGGAAAGCAAAGGGCATTTCTCGAAGGAGGTTAATTATTGATTGGCTCATGCAGCTTGTAGCGTGCGTGTGCGCGTGTGTGATCCCTGCAACATGAATTCAGACAGTTTGTCTAAACATGAACAATCTTATTGAGAGCTCGACCAATTTGGGATTTTCTCGGGCCAATGCTGGTATTTAAAAACAGTTTTAAAACGGCCACTGTTTTTTTCATGTTGCCAAATGTTTGAACATGTTCAATATAATACACTTCAAGCCTTTTCTCAAGAGTAGATACAAAGGTGCTGTGGTAATCACCAACTTTGAGGGGATATGATGAAATATAGTTCTATAGCAGTGTGCCTGATTCTTTTCTGCCGTTGTCTTTGTTTTATTACAAAATGCACAAATACACATTCTATATTGTGAAATAAAGATGTTCGGGTTGACATATAAATCTAAATTAATAACAAATGAAGAAGAATGTTCCTGAAACCGCTCTGGATGATGAAGAGTGCTGTAAAGCTCACTCAGCTCTTACAGCATCTTGTGTACATCTCTTATTTGCACACAGCGTTGTTTTCCCTGGCATTGCCTCATCACCCCTGGGCGCGTTTGTGTTTTTCCTGCTTTCTCTTTAGACCTGTGCCTGGCCCTTTAAGGAATTTCAGTGGCTTTGGCCCTGTGCTCAGTGGGGGGAGGGCATGTGTTAGCAGAGAGTTGGCTTCTCATTGGTTCTGACAGGTCTTGACATCACGGACAGGAGTGGCCTGCCTAGCATAAAATAACATGCCCTTATATGGGCGGTGGTGGGATGTACCATTCTCCTGCTCACAGGAGGGGTGCTTTCCTCACAGACAGGGATTTTGAAGTAGTTTGAAGCGTCTGCTATTGTTTTAAAGAGTTTGCAGTCATTGCTGAAACTGAACATGTTTGTTCTTGATACTGTTTGCAGAACTAATTTAAAGCTGTTTATGTGCTGTAATAATCATTACATTAGCTCATATTAAAAACTTGTACAAGAAGCCATTTTTCACTATTTGAACGAAGTCTACATTCACAAGTGAAACATATTTCTGTATCTTTTTTGCGCCAAAATATATTTATTTTTTATTGAAAAAAAATGAGGCATAACTGGAGATTTATTCAGTATTTTTCTGGGATTTATTCAGTAGATGTGTTTCCATCGTAGTTCATCCACATTTTTTTATCGGATAAAAAGTTTGTTTTGCTCAATTGTGCACATATTTGTTTTTGCTTCAAAATGTGCATAAATGGAAATGCCACTACTGTTATAATTAAGGGTGTAATGGTTCACGGTATGTATTGAACCGTTTCGGTACGGCCTGTTTGGTTCGGTACACTTTATTAAATTATATAAACTTATTATTAGCGCGATATTAAGCGCAGCGGAACAATGTTCCTAGGCGAGTTTCCGCACGGACGCTATTGAGTGAAGCACAGTAGAGGTGCACGCCGGGTAGCTGACTGGCAGCAGAGAAAGGGAAGCCAGCGCTTGAAGACACCTCACTACGGTCTCCTGTTTGGGAACACTTTGGCTTCTCTGTTAAAATACATAACGGGGATAGACGAGTGGATAAATTTAAAGTTGTATGCCGACATTGTTCCACGGAGATCGGGCAGGCAACACATCTAACATTTTCTACTGCTGGAGATATTATAACCAGATCTGTGCTCTCTTCAGAAAATGTGGAAAGGTTAATCTATCCTATCTATCCTAACTAGTTGCAGTATTTAATTTTTTATTTTAAAAAATTTGTTTTTCTTTATAAAGAAAAAAATTATTGGCAGCTTTTCAAAATAAAGATTATGTAAGTTCTTATTGTTTTGTACCGAACCGAATGAACCAAACCGAGCTCTCCAAGACACTGTACCGAACCGAATACGATTTTAGCGTACCGTTACACCCCTAGTTATAATGTATGCACTGAAAGCAAACGGGTCGTATTGTTCCACACAATGGGAAATGCAGTGTCATTTGTGTGAACTGTTTCTCGTTTCAAGATACCAAACATTTCAAATGAAATAAAATACACATTTTATTATTTTTTATTCCTCACGTATCTTTGTGTTCTGTTGATATTTACATTAATTACCACTAAAAAAGCTGTTTTTGTCACATCTGGGTACGTTTTTTATATTTAGATAAAAAATCCATCCAAGTAGAAATATTAATATTAAATGTCTGAAGAACCACATTTAATTATATTTCATTGAAAATAGAAGAGAAAGCTGCTGCCGGACCCCCCTCTGCTGAGATAAGAATGGTTTACTCCTCTGGCAGACTGTAACCTGCCCTCCCTAAGTCAGATTTATCTCAACTCCCAGGAAATACAGCAGCAACGACTCAATTCTAACTGAAAGCTACTCATCGACAAATCCTGCCTCAACAAGAGATCGGAACTATCCATTTGGAGCTGTAGTTGTGAAACCTACAAGCCATCAAGTTGTCTGGAATTTTCTCTCAATCCTCTTCCAATGGTGCATTGGTTGAGGCCATGGCCTCTCAGTCAGGGTAAGCAGAGGCCATGTTTTCACTGCTGTAGTGCTCAAAGTTTTACAGCGTCTCTTAGCAGCTTTGAATGCTGCTTTAGTTTGATGGAGTGTGATGTGTGTTTTAGGCTGTGTCTCTTTGTACTGTAGCAGCTATGCTAATGGTTTGGAGAGTTCTAGACAGGCCTGATGGTCAATAATCTGGATTATATTACTGCCCTAAGAGCTCTTTGAGTTCGGTGGACTATGATCGTGTGTGGTTTTTTTTGGAATAGTTTACGTGTGCCTAATTTGTCTAGAAAAATGAATTGTGACTAAACAATCAGCTTTTGATCAGTGTCTTCGAAAGTAGTTGTTCCTAATAAATCAAATGTTCCAGTGAAAGCTTTAGATAATGTGTTGCCTGCTGACCCAAGCTTGGTGGATTAATGTCAAAACTGTTATTAAAAAAAGTGAAGTTTTCTGAAACTAACAACCCACAATAAGTTGAACACGATTACATCTGCAAAGCAAGGTAGTGCACGTCCTATCCAGATATTCCTGGATTTTCCTCATTTGTTTTAGATTTCAACATCACAAAAGTTCCCTGAGACTTTTGTCATGAGCTTTCCTGTCCAGCAGCTGGCGACACACACCGAGCTAGGGCTGCCTCCACCAGGATTTGCGGAACTGATTACAGGGTTACCTGAAGCCTGCTCGGTTTTCACTATTTTATTAAACCATGGTTTATTAAGTTTTCTAGATGCTTCAGAGAAGGAGAAGACTGTAGTATGAATATGTTTTGTGACAGAATGGCTTCGGGTGAGTTTAGTTTTTAGTTAAAGCCACATTGAAGCAGCAATGGGCTACTAGCACTACTACTACCGAGTTGTTCACAATAGCCTTCAGTAAGTTTGGGATGGCTACGTTCTACGCCTGCAGGATCTCTGCAAGATTGTCACCGATGTGCAGTGCTGGTCAAGTTACTGCAGAAATGTAATTAAATGACTGATTACTAGACACTCTTTTGATTTGCTTTATTTGTCGATTATTTAGTTACTTTACCTCCCTGGTTACTTTAAAAATAGCTAATATTCACGTGAATGCCTGTGCTTTTGGAAATTACTTCATTAAAAGAATTATATGTTGTGGATTATGGTTCTAGGAGTTGACTTCTTGAACCTTTTCTGATGCCACAGTTCATCTGCTTGTACACAAACACAAAACAGCTCTTTTGGTTCGGTTCTGAAGACTGAGCAAATTAGTACTTTTTAAATGTTACTTAAATAGATCCCATGAAGAGATTAAGAAATATGTGTTTGATAGAGAATTCACTTTATTTTGCTCATTCAAACATCAATACACGTCTTCCAAATTGGATGCTTTAAATGAACAATAAAATAAATAATATAAAAAAATGTAGTAAGTACTGCAGCTCTCTCTCTTGGTGTGTGGGTGCCTCGCTCAATCAAATCAGTTGCTGTGTGATGATTTATTGCATCTGATAAAACAGTGCTTGCACACGGTGACATGTTTGTTTATCATTTTTGTCTCATCTTTGTCGTATTTGACGGCAATATGTCCCCATACAGGTTTAAAAGATATCTGTGCCTGTGCGGACTGACGGAACTCTGCTTTGGCCACGCTCAGAGTGAAACACGGGAAGTCCCGCCCTTCTCTAACGTTAGAACTCGCTGATTGGAAATTTACTCAAGGAGCAGACAATGTCCGCTAGACTCTAGCGATGAGCTGCGCCGTTGTCTCTTTCGGACTGTAAGGGGTGGTACAGCTATAACGAACCTCCGCACGCTGCTTTCCTTTCACGCTTTATCGTGGATAGTTTCTCGCTCCAGAGTTCATGCTTAAATTACCTGGAGCAAAACAGCAGAATGTAAATAAAAACATGATCTAGTTTAGTTGGCTTGATATTGCAAACAATAGAAATAAATAATTTACTATTTTAAACCTTGTTTTATTTATTCTCCGCTCTGATTAACAGAACAAAAGCAAGTACTTCTAAATTTTGTGAATCAGCTTTTTATTTTGTATTTGTTTCTGAAGTTGTTATACGTCGAAAATCTGATTCTCTGTGATCTTAAAAAGGACTCTCTCGATGGAAGAGGTCTGTGAGCTGAAGAACTGCTTCCATCCATCTATTTTAGAATATTGCATAAAAAAACCCTGGAAGTAAACTCGAAGCTGTGTAGACATTTTGAAAATGATCAATAAAAACTGCATAAAACCGAGTATGATAAACTTTTTATCTGATAAGAAAAATTGTGCATAAACCTCAATGGGAACGCATTTTCCTGATAAATTCAGTTTTTCTCTCAGAGTGGGGGTGCAATATTACGGCATTAATGGACTAACTAACAGACAGATTTTATTGCCCATCTGAAATGTTTTTTGTTTTTCTTTAATTCTAAAAGTTTCAAAGTCTGTTGTCAAAGTGGTTCAGGATCAACATCTTTCAGAACGTTCTCGGCCGACCGCGTTCCCAAAGAGCAGTGCCTCTAAAACACACGTTGCACATGTTTCGTCTATGTGTCCTAAGATGCAAATAAGTTATTATATATGAAAAAAGGCATTTTCCTAATGCAGCAACTTCCATTTATTTTGGTGCCAGTTTATCAGAAAGTGACTATTTTGTTCTCTTGGACTCATTGTATGGTAACTGTGCTTTATTCACAAATGTTTTGTGCGATGTTCAGGGTTTGCTTATTTGGATAGAAACATGGCTATGGACTGTAACAACATTCAGTGAAATGTGAAACAAGGAGGAGCTTTTGGCTGTAAGAGCTGGACCCTGAAGGTGGAGCTTTAAACGATGCCGTATTTGTATTCACACAAAAAAAGAAGTTTTCTGTATATACTAATGCATTGTATTTTCCTCAAAATAGCCAAAACAAGATCCCCCCGAGGGTTATGGGCTCACTTGAACCGAGGGTTGAGGGTTTTACTCTCTTGAACTGAAGCAGTTTGATCTGGCTTAAGGTAGTTTTTAATACTGTACGACTTTGAGTTACAGACAATTGCATGGGACTGGGCAGAATCGCAGCGTGTGACAATCTCAAAGTGTTAAGTACCAAAAACTCACTCTGTGAGAGTTACAGGGCAGTCGCAGGCTGGTCGTGAGATATGAAATGCTAAATATCTGGAGCTGTCGGCGAGGCACAGTCATGCAGTCTGAAATGTGTTCTGGCTGAAATAATGTCTGTGATCATCTGGAGCCAATGAGAGAAACACATCCAGAGCAACATAAATTTGTGGAGGAGATAAACTGTGGTTTCGGTTCAAATTGGCTTCATATCCCTGTATTTGGACAGTTTTTTTTTTAAATACAAAGTTTGCGCTCACATTTCAGATAACGATCTCAGCCTTGTGCTTCAGTCTGGCAAACGTGACCCCGCTCTGTTTTTAAAACATTTCTCACGAGTGTTTGATTGCGAGATACACTTTTAGAACATAAACGGAGTTCTTTGCGATTCTGTGGCTTGGCTCAGATGTGTTTTTTTTTTCAGTCAAAACACGTGTGTCACTCCACTACACCACGAGTGTCAAAGGCAGGGTGGCTGAGTGTGCTTCAGAGTTGAGATGAAACAAGTCTGTATGCGTAGGGGGCGTGTGTGCTCACGTTGATTGATTTTCCTCTGTGTTGGTCCCGCAAAATTCTGGCCTACTTCCCCAGACTGATGTGCGGTGAGGTTTATGGCTGGTGAGACTCTGAGCAGTAATACAGAACCCTATAGAGCAGAGCTTTTAATGTCTCCCCCATGTTTAATATATATTTGTCCCTTATATAATATAGATAGATAGATAATCACAGATTTGTCAACAATACTTCAGAGAAATGGTTATGTTGTGTATGTGGAAATGGGAACCATCAAAAATGGGAGCAATATCAAAAGTGTTGTGTTTATATTTTTGTTCAGTGTAGATTATTCAATTAACCTTGTGTCGGAAACCCACGCAAGCACGGGGAGAACATGCAAACTCCATTCATTGACTTGCCTTTATTTATAAATGAAATCCATGCTCTGCTCTTTCTGAAGAAAAGTATCAATAACTTGTTTGTAGAAGTGTTGCTGCTCTTTCTTCCCTTATAAAAGTTTCTAACTCCAGCGCCTTCCTTTAATCATCATCTTCTGCTTCGATCAAAAGTCAATTTTTTAAATGTAATCCTCCACATTGAAAATGACGCAAAATATAAAGAATTTTTTTTTTGTGGCTGCACTTGACTTTTTTTATTAGTCTTCAGCTGCGGTGCAGTAATCGCTTAGAATCTCCAGCGCCATCCCCAAGCTGGAGAGTTGTGTGCTTTGCTTTTATCTCCGCAATTATCTCTGCTGGCGTTTAATGACTGATAAGAAACACGTTACACACATGCACTTGTTGATAAAAAAAAACAAAACAAAACAAAAAAAACACTGTATGTCATATACATCTGCTAAACCACGTAAATTCAAATCCAAAGCTCATATCGTACTAGTGGTTGATCTTTTTTAATGCAAACATTCAAAGTGACAACTTATTCCACACAATGCACAGGGATCTGGCAACCTGAGGCAGGCCTAGCAGTGAGTGGCCTCTTTGAACATCTCTTCGAACAACCCAATATGCAAATCGAAAAGAGCTGCAATATGGATGCAAACCGCTTCACTGCCCTCCTTTGAATGACTGTGTTGCCGACCAGTTGGTTCGACCAATTGGAACAACTGAGACATTGTTGCTGATCATCTGCAGATTTAGAAAACAATGGCATAAGGTGAATTCGTTCAAATAACGTGTTTGTCTTCTTTATTTGTATTTAGTTCGAATCAGAGTTTGATCATTTTCTCACCACATCAGAACTACTCGGGAGTTTGTTTGGAACCACTTTTTTTAGTCCTCTTTTGGTGGGGTGTAGAGTTCGGTTTTTGCTTTCTCAATTGCCCAAATGGACCAAAGTAAAAGGGAAAACAAACTCTAGTTTGAATGAATCGAACTAAACAAGTCAGGTGTGAAAGCAGCCCTAGCAATTTTTTGAGGGCCTAAACATGCTCGAGAAGTCAGAACTGGTGAAAACCACTGAGTGCGGTTTGAAAAACAGCTTGTGGTCCACTCTCAGTTTGGCGTACACAAAGAAAATTTGGTACACATGGGTGGTGTACCAGGACTTAAATGTACCTCCAAAACCATCAGGAAGTTGGCCATTTTGGAAAAACCTCCTACTAGAAATTGATTTGTTCATCTCTAATTTCCTTGTGTTTTAACTTGAGGCATAAGGAATGATAAACTGTAAAGCTTTTTTGACTTTAAGTCGAAATTTCACCATGAACAAGAAATTGTTAATTGCTCAGCCATACAATGTCCAATCAAGTTCAAGTTTGCTATTCGTCTATCTAAATAGCAACCTTTAGTGTTAGGCATAGTGCCACCTTGAGGCCACATGGAATATCTAATTTTATGCTTGTTTTATACTGCTATTTCAGGATTTGGAACACGTGTATTTAGGGATGCAATGATGCACAAAGCTCACGGTTCTGTACGTATCGCGTTTTTTTCATTTCAGTTCTGATGGCTTAACAAATTGTTTTTTTTATTATTATTATTCTTTGCCTGGATCACATGAACATATAGATAATATGTATAAAAAGTACTTTAAAATAAATTAATCAATTATTACAAGGTTGACAAGAGCTTCTTCAGCAGAGTGAGGATTTGCACAGGAAGAGAGGCATTTAAGCCAGGCAATTATTACGGGCACCAGGAACAGCTGTCTTGTGTTTCATATGTTGCCTTTTGTATAATTACATCTGATAAAACATCGCTGGCACACAGAGACTTTTTTTTTACCATTCTTTTTCCATCTTTGTCGTAATCTTCTGCAGAGCCAGCAAAAACCCCTGTCTTAGCGCTGACCATTCTTTTCTGGCTGTGTGACGCACACAAAGTCCCGCCCTCCTCTAACTTTAGAGCTCACTGATTGGATATTTACAAAAAGGAGCAGTTCATTGATTGGATATTTGCTCGCGGACATACGTTTCATTCCATGAAATCTGCTTTTTCACATACTTAAACTAATTATACATACAGGAGCTATTCAAATGAGGAACCGAAAAACTGCGGTTCACAAGGGCGTACCGAACCAAGGAGGGTGTACAGAATGGTTCAGTTTAAAACCTAGTATTGTGCCATCTCTACTTGTTAGGGACCAAGACCAACAACAGAAAAAGTCGTTTGGCATTTTAAGACGAGATTGCAGTTAAATTTAGTACAATTTCAGGTCTTGTCCTCTAACGAACTCCCATGGCATGGCAGTTGTCAAAACACCATGGCGCAGGAAGTGCAAGAGC
Source organism: Danionella cerebrum (assembly GCA_007224835.1). Classification (NCBI taxonomy): domain Eukaryota; kingdom Metazoa; phylum Chordata; class Actinopteri; order Cypriniformes; family Danionidae; genus Danionella; species Danionella cerebrum. The sequence continues at coordinate 118,226 of SRMA01027207.1, read as the reverse complement.
CCCTTGATTGCTGCTTGCAGATTCAATTTAATTAGTTTCCCCTTTTTATTTAAATGAACAGAAATGGAAAACTAAATGTTTTGTTTTCATTTTGTTTGATGAAATTGTTGGAATTTTATGTTGCACGCACGATCATTACCAGAACATAAACATACTGCAATAACGAGCTAATAATTTTCAAAAGAAAGTAAACAATTTTTAGTCTTTCTCCACCTGCTGTAATTTTTTTTCATGTCGTTGTGCGCTTGTTTTAAACCAGTTTGGCCTCACTCTGATGAGAAGTCAAATGTTGGGGTGGATCTTTGTGATCCTTTCGACTGTGTCTGCACCCGCGTATGCACCACACTCGAAGGGTTTGGTCCTCCGGGTCTTGCAGAAGGCAAAATTAAGCGCTCGCTCTCATGACTGCGGGTCCTGCAGCTGCAGGGTTCCACTTCAGTCGATGAGATGCCCAAAGACAATTGTTTGGATATTCTGATGAACTTTCAGTATTCTTCTTCTAAAGAGTGTGTGTCCTCAGCGAAGCAGTTCTCAGTTTCATCTGAAGATGTGTAACTTTATCTAGGTGTCGGGAAGCTTTCTGTGATCCTTCTCTAAGTGACTGTGTCTCTGTTGTTAGCAACATGAACCGTGAAGACCGGAATGTGCTCCGTATGAAAGAAAGGGAAAGGAGAAATCAAGAAATCCAGCAGGGAGGAGAGGCCTTTCCAGCTAACTCCCCACTCTTTCCTGAACCTTATAAAGTTGTAAGTTCATTTTCTTTATTCCTCATTTTTCCCTTTTAGTTGTTTTTAAATCATTAGTTTTTGTTCTCTAGAGTTTGATAGATCTTCAGTGCTTGTTCATCTATGATTTAAAGTCCTATGCTTGATCTAACACTGCTCCTCAGCAAGAAAGAAAATCTCACCGGCTTCACGTTTCCCACATGGAAGTAACCCACGTGACATTTGCAGGCCTTTACTTAGGGCTGGGGTAATGACATAAAAACATACAGCGGTAGCTGTTTCCTAGTGGGTCACGTTCATGTATCAGGGGGCGGAGCCAACAAATAAGAAATTTGATTGATGGTTATTGTAAGCAGTGTCGGCCGTGTTGCTTCACTAGTTCTACTGATGGCTAATGCTTCACGGAAGCCACGTAATCCTGAAAGGAACATGTTACTAGAGAAATAGTTTAGTATGTAGTTAGTCTGATAAAGAAATGCAGCAGAAATTCCCAAACAAGACAAGTATATGTTCAATAGTTTAGAATAAAACCCAATATTGAACACATGAAATTAATAAAACTAACGGTCCGTATGATACATTCATTTGTTCTACAAATCTGTTTTAATGCAACTAAACCAGGTTAAACCAGACGAAAAGTTAAGCATGCTGGAAAAACATCTTCATTTTCATCAAGATGGCGAGTACAGTACACTCTGCGTCACACTGGGAAGCGGGAAAGAGGAAGATGATGACAGAGAAGGAATCAAAGAACACATAGAAATAAATTATGGATATCGAGATATTCCTTCTGTCACTGATCACGTGGAGAAAAGAGAGGAATTGTGGCGCACTGTTTCCTTCCTGTATGAAGTCTCTATGAAATTGTTGGATGAGCGCCACCCAGTGGCTCTTTTATGTTCTACTCAGGTCATCAAAAGAGCCAGCTTTCATTTGGCTGCAAAAAAAAACGATCTTACATGATCCTACATGGCAGTCCGAAAACTGATCCTTACATGGCAATTTTTCTTTGCACCTTTCCTTCGGTCAGGTGTGGGAGCTCCCATTGGTTCCCATGGTTTTCATTGGCACTAAATTTCTGACTGTAAAATCTGATCAGTGTGCAGAGGCCTTTAGCCTCAGTGAGGATCGAGAGCGATATGCAAACGCAGCTAGCCTTTGCTCTAGCGTGATGGTCCCAGAATCGGCCACAGTGCATGTGTCTGCAGGACCACTCCACAGGCTGCTCATGCATTTAAGGATTTTACAGTACTTCATTTTAGAGAACTTTCACACCTGACTTGTTTAGTTCGATTCATTCAAACAAGAGGTATTTTTCCCTGTTAGTTTGGGCAGGTGAGAACACACAAACGGAACTATTAGTCAGACCACAAGCAGACAAAGAGGTAGTCCGAGGTGGTTTCTGTGTGAATAAAAACAAACTCTAGAGCTCCTTGTTTGTGGTGAGCACATAAATGAACTCTGATCCTAACTAAAATCTAATGATGGGGCATTCTTGAACAATTCGTTCATTTTGAACTGGTGTCAAGTTCGTACATGATGCGGTCTGGTAACGGTCTACCTGAGGACGCCAGAACTAATCCACTAGCAAAAAATGTGTTTCTGTCCTAGACTGAAATTAGCCCGGCCACAGAATTAGCATATGGACAAAGAAATAAATTAATTACAGGAAGATTAGAAATGAATAAATATACCTAGGTTGAAACCTAGCAATTGTTAATTGTTAATTATTAATTCTAATTTAAATGAAAAATTATAATTTATAAATATGTATAACTATTATAATTTATTTACATATATATTTATTTATAATTTTTTTAAATTTTGTATTCTTTTATTTATTTATTCATACTTAAATTTTAAGTCTGCGATGGACTGGCGAGCTGTCCAGGGTGTACCCCCGCCTCTCTCCCAAATGTGCTATGGAGATAGCCAGACCCCCGTGACCCCAGAAAGGGAATACCGTATTTTTCGGCTCATAAGACGCACTTTTTCTTCCCTAAAACTGAGGGGGAAAAGTTGATGCGTCTTATCGAGCGAATGCAGAGTGCCGCGAAGTCCGGTCACGGCCGTATGAGAGGCGTAAGAGCTCCGGTGCTAGGCCGAAGCCGTGGCCATATTTGTATACCCGGCGCTGCGCGCTGACGTCATCGCCCATCTCTGCCATAGCGCGGTCGCAACGGAAACGGAAAAAAACTACATTTCCCACAATGCCTTTCGCATCCATATTCACGAGCCAAACTACAGAGCTCAGCTGCCGTTTCTCACACATTGAACGTAAGACTCTCGCATTTGAGTGATCTCTCACGCTACAAACCCGATTTCTCAC
>SRMA01027207.1:0-110998 GCA_007224835.1 Danionella cerebrum | reverse complement strand
ACAATGTTAGTGGCTATTATTAGCAATGTGGTGACAATGTTACTGGCTATTATTAGTAATGTGGTGACAATGTTACTGGCTATTATTAGTAATGTAGTGACAATGTTACTAGCTATTATTAGTAATGTAGTGACAATGTTACTAGCTAATATTAGTAATGTAGTGACAATGCTACTGGCTATTATTAGTAATGTAGTGACAATGTTACTAGCTAATATTAGTAATGTAGTGACAATGTTACTGGCTATTATTAGTAATGTAGTGACAATGTTACTGGCTATTATTAGCAATGTAGGGACAATGTTACTGGCTATTATTAGTAATGTAGTGACAATGTTACTGGCTATTAGTAATGTAGTGACAATGTTACTGGCTATTATTAGTAATGTAGTGACAATGTTACTGGCTATTATTAGTAATGTAGTGACAATGTTACTAGCTATTATTAGTAATGTAGTGACAATGTTACTAGCCATTATTAGTAATGTAGTGACAATGTTACTGGCTATTATTAGTAATGTAGTAACAATGTTACTAGCTATTATTAGTAATGTAGTGACAATGTTACTAGCTATTATTAGTAATGTAGTGACAATGTTACTGGCTATTATTAGTAATGTAGTAACAATGTTACTGGCTATTATTAGTAATGTGGTGACAATGTTACTAGCTATTATTAGTAATGTAGTGACAATGTTACTGGCTATTATTAGTAATGTAGTGACAATGTTACTAGCTATTATTAGTAATGTAGTGACAATGTTACTAGCTATTATTAGTAATGTAGTGACAATGTTACTGGCTATTATTAGTAATGTAGTGACAATGTTACTAGCTATTATTAGTAATGTAGTGACAATGTTACTGGCTATTATTAGTAATGTAGTGACAATGTTACTGGCTATTATTAGAAATGCAGTGACAATGTTACTGGCTATTATTAGTAATGTAGTGACAATGTTACTGGCTATTATTAGTAATGTAGTGACAATGTTACTGGCTATTATTAGTAATGTAGTGACAATGTTGCACTGGAACAGTGATGGTGATAACGAATGGTGGACTTTAGAATGATGAGTGGGGGCAAAGAAAAACATTACAGCCTTTTTTTTGTTACTTTTACTGTTTACTGTCTGTTCATGTTACATGTTTGGCTGATGACTTTTACACAGTTGATATAAAATATTTTACAACAGTATTTGGTTCAGAATCTTCCTCATTTAAAATTGGGTGCGTCTTATATGCTGGTGAAAAATACGGTAAGCAGGTTGGAAAATGTATTGTTTCACAAAACAAGTTCATTAAACCAAGCACAGCATGAAGAAGAGGAGGTGGAAAATGGCAGCAAAAGTTTAGAACCGTTTTCTAATCATTGCACAAATACGGAACCAAATCAGGCTACTGATCATGGTCCGGCGGAGTCGTTCAAGTCACGGGGAGGTAAAAGGAGAGACTGCGGGACGGGCATCACTTGAGCGGGAAGCGGATAACTAGGAGGGTTATGATTATCAATATCTGTGTGTGTATTCCGTTGAACCAGCCGCTTGTTCTTGTATTTTGTATCGTTTCATTAAAGAAAACACATACTTATATTTATGGCTTGGATTTATAGAATTTTGTGAAAAAAAGGGCCATGGATTTAAAAGAAAACATATTTTAAAAGAAACCTTTAAATATTAAAATGTGTAATTGAAATGTTTAGGTTGGCATGACTTTGAAGTGCTCCACTTTCGTGCTAACAAAAACAAATGTTTGTCCAAATTCATCAAAATGCAGTTTCAGCACAAAGTTTAGTCATCAACTTCTCACAAGCTATGAGCGTTATCCACATGAATAACTTTACTGGAATAAAAAAAGCCATAGTATTATAGAACACACAGGGATTCTTAAGTAACAAAATGTTGAATACAGTGGTACCTCGAGATATGAATGCTTCGAGTTACAAAAAAATGTACGAGATATGAACGATTTCACAGGAAATATTTTGCTGATGTCGAATATATAAGTCTGACGTTGTGCTGCGCTTCCGGGTCCCGGCGCTCCATTCTCCCATTGCACACAGTGCTAAAGGGGGCTGATCCGCTTTAAAACACTTCAAATCAGTTTTACATCGAGCGAAACATTATGTATAGATTACTAATAATGTACTATAACAAATGTTAGAGTCAAGGTGTCGTAAAAGAAATAACGTTTATAACGTGGAAAGAGCTGTTCTGTAGCGCAACTTAGAGAAACCCTGTGACGCGTTCTCAGAAGTGTCTCTCCATCTGTCTGCGCTTGTGCTTGAAACCGTGTTTGTGTCAGTAATTCGTGAAATATCTCAAGAAAAGTTAACTTTCATACGTAGTGCCGTATTGTTTTCTGCATCCGTTCCACCTCCTCCGACATATCGCTTCACTCAAAGTAAGGTTTCACATTTGTGTACATATTACGTATTTTGGTTGTGTTTTATTCTGTTTTATTATCATTTATTACATTAAAAATGTGTAGATTTAAGGATTGAAGAAACTTTACTTGATTTTTCTCTGGTTTTCCATTTTTTTTAATCTACTTATACTTATACGAATTGGGAGTTTTTCATACGAAAGCCACCCTGGAACAGATTAGTTTCGTATCTCAGGGTACCACTGTACTAACAAACAGCGCCAGCTCTGTAGATCTGGCCCTGCCCTACCTTAATGAAATATTGCCTTCACAACCCATCAAATGTATACAATCTAATGTATACCCCGAGAGGGAATATGGAGCTAGGAAAATGAATTAATAAATCCTCTTCTAATGCATTCAGAGCACATAAACAACAAAGCAATTAACAATATAAATTCAACTCCTATACTTCATATTTTATTCCTATTTTAAACCTTCACATCATGGATGTAGCGATAGCTTTTCAACTTAATAATTAATGACCTATTTTCAATAAAGACCCAGGTTAGATATCGAACCTCTACATGACATAACCATTTAAAAATCACCTTACTAAAAATAATTTTGAGTTTGCTTCTTTTCTTTATCATTCTTCTTCTTTCTTTTTTCTGCACCTGAAGGGTAGATTTGTTTCGTTTTTACGGTTCTAGTTTACAAAATAAATAAAAATCCAGGGAGGGGTAGATGACGGGAGCGTTCGGTGAGGTAAAGGCCAAGACTCTCCTCTCTGTCATACATAATTAAAAGGAAAAGCATCAGCCACAGATCTACAGGAACTGCTGATGGTAAAGGGGAATTATTTTATCTCTGATCTGTGAAATGATTCGCTTTTAAATTAAAACTCCTGCAGCTCGCTCTGGGATACAGTCACAACTTTTTCTTCTTCTCCACCCTCTACCACATCCATCCCTGATGCATTCTTTAGCCAGGTTTAGTGGGGTGCTTGGGTTTGCGCTAGTCACCAGCTGAGCGAGGTTTCCCTGCAGGGAGGGAAGGTGTAGTGAGTTCTTGGCTATTATCCAGTTAGGGAAGATGTATTTGTGGAGTTTTCTCGATGGAGCGTAGTGTATGGCTGTAGCACAGTTAGCAGATTGTACAAATAGAAAATATCTCCATTGCTAAGAGGAATGCTTGCACAGACGGAGAGCGCAACTTTGCTGATCCGCGGCATGTGCCGCATTATCGTGATCTATTTGTGATTTTATTAATTATGATCAGTTTTCATTATCATCAGCACCCCCTTCTGGTCTGTATGACTGGCTTTATGCATGCGTGATCTGTGACACTTGTACCGTGACCAATGTGAGACGGGCATGTTCACAACTCAAGCTTCTGTTGAAAACAACTTTCATGAATGAGTTTTTGTTCATTTGCTGCAGAAAAATGTATAAACCCCTCCCCCCTGCTCACTCAAGTCTTTCTCCCAACAGGCCAAGGAGGACAAACTGTCTAGCCGCATCCAGAGCATGCTTGGAAACTACGACGAGATGAAGGAGACCATTGGTGAACCCCCAATGTCCAAACTCATTCCCAAAGCCTCTGCTTCTTCTGCAGAGGAGAAATCCAGCCAGTACGGAGATCAGCCACGTGGTGGCCAGACCCAGAACAGTAAATGGACTCCAGTGGGTCAGGCTTCCGGGACGGGGATCTCTTCTTCGTCCTCTTCATCATCTGCATCGTCGCAGAAGCGTTCATCGGTTCAGGGCAGCCACGGAAGCAGCCAGCGCAGCAGCTCTGGGAGCCAACGGCATGAGCGTGAACACGGCAGCAGCAAGAAATCCAGCAAACATGCCGGTACGTCACCCACAGTAGTGCTGGTTTTAAGTAATATCAAGGTCCTTCCATAGTTCCCACTCTGTTTCAGCTGTCTCAGACAGTACTGGTTCTGAGATTGAGCTCAGAAGCTTTTTTTGCCTTTGGGTCAGAGTCTTTGATTTTGAGTGTCTGCAGATCCAGAGTCCCAAACCCGATACTTTTACTCATTTTCATGCAATGAACAAAGGAATTGCTTTTTTATTCGATTTAAACATTTATTAAAGAGCATACATAGTAGGCTTGGGCGGTGTCCAAATTTTGATACTGTCAAACTTCCTCCCCATCTTACATTACCGTAAATGAAAAAAAAAAGACTCCAGCGAGTTGTGCAGCCCTGCCCGACGAATGGATGGATGAATTAAATGATGAATAAACAATTAAATTACTATTTCTAAATAAACTAATGAATTAATTAATATGCACAAGTAAATATATAATTAATACATATTAATATTCTTTATAATATATAATTTGTTTTTATTTATGTATTTGTTTACTGAAAGAATGATTTGACCTAAATCCATTTGTTCTAAAAAGAACCCGCGATAAGTTAAAACCCTGAAGTAGTTAAAGCTCTTTTTCCAAGAGAAGAACTCGGTTCTTCCATTTATTCATTTATTTCACAGAGCTTTTATCTTCCGTCAGCACGTTTCTGCAATAGTTAATATCTTCCTCTGCCTTTCTTTCATAACTCTCATTGGCTGCAGGTAATTACAGACATTATTTCAGTCAGAACACATTTCACACTGAACGCTTGTGACTCGCCGACAGCTCCAGATATTTAGCAGCCAACTACCTCACGACCAGCCTGTGACTCTCTCAGAGCGAGTCTTGGGAGTTTCTCACTGCGATTCTGTGCAGCTGCATGCGATCAGGACTAAAATCGTGCAGTCTGAGCCCGGCTTAAGCTCCAGTAGAATCATACAGTGTCTGCATTTTTCCTAACCTCATGTGTTGTTTTCCTGGTTCAGCCCTTGCCCATCTGATCATTTGTTTCCCATAAACCAACAGCCAATCACAGCAACGAGCACAAATCCCACTCCAGCTCTAGTCCTGCAAAAGGGACCACCATGAACTCTGGGAGTCACACTAAGATCCGCACCAAATCGCCTAGGGACCGAGATGCCAACTGGGACTCACCTTCCAGAGTGCCCTCCTTCTCCAGTGGCCAGAGCTTCCCCCCGTCGCTCATAAAGTCTAGCTCCATGGTCCAGAAACCCACAGCGTATGTGCGGCCCATGGATGGCCAGGAGACGGCTGAGCCCAAGACTTCATCCGATTCATACAGCGCGCAGTCTCACGGAGGCATAGTTGGGGAAATGAAGCCCAACGGGAAAGCTCCGCTCACTAAACTCAAGATTCCTACACAGCCGGCGGACGTAAGTCACGTTTTCCCAGAACTTCTGCAACTTAAGAAACTTTTTTTCATTATAGAGAAATGTAAAGGTGATCATGGTAATCATTGAAACAGCTTACACTTTTTATGACATCACAGACTCCCTAGCTACCAAGATGTTTACCCTAGCAACCTAGTGTCTGAACTTTATCTAAGGTTTAGTAAAGGATGGAGAGATGGGTTTTGGTTTTTATGACTTTTAGTGGCTGTGACATCATTACAGTATGTCACTGACTCCTCCTCCACTGCAACCAGGCTCTTCGAAATCTTGGCTTTGGAAAAATCATAGAAACTCCTTTAACCTAATGGACCTACATAATCTCACTAACTACTCCATAGCAACCAATTTGGGATATCTATCTCATCTTTGGAAAATCATAGAGAGATTGGGGATGGTTTGTCACTCATAGTGACAACCAAAAATGATAACTTGGCAACCATTCTATTTTGCTTATTAAAATACTTTTAAATTCCACATTTTTTAGCCAACATTAAAGTTCCTATTGTCCCTCTGGTGGAAAGATCTATTTTTCCCTTTAGCGGGATGCATTAGCATGCATCATTCTCATTTCTCTCTCCTTTTCAAACCATCCTTTTCAAAAGCTGTTTTGTGATGTGATCGGATGCCTAGGTACATGGTGATGGCACACTTCGATATTAGTATACAAAAGCAGAATCAGTTGATGTTAGTTTAATTCAGTGTAGAAGGGCTTCATCTCTGTGATTGAACAAATATGTGTAACTTTTTGACTTGCAATCAAATAACCAAACACACCGGTGCCATTCTCTGTTCAAAATGGCCGTATTACTGAGACACTGCGATCAAACCCAAGTGAGATTATCTATTCAGCCTTGATTATTGCTCAGGTATATTGTTTGGATGGAAACGCAGATCTGCTGGAGATACCGTTAAGGCTTTGGGTTCCGATGGCCATGCTTCAGACAACATCAGATCTGATGTCTAAAATTAGTTTGTGATGTTTCAGACGCGCGTGATATGAAAATCTGCTTGCTCCGCCATCACCTAGCAGCAGCGCATGCTATCGCCATCATACATTCAAACATCAACGTTCTCAGAGAGTATTTCATCACATAGTGGCTCTGATGTGACCAAACTCACCACTCTTTGCTCTCACAGGCTTCAATGGGAGGAGACGCAAGCTGTGTGGATGAGATTTTGAAGGTACGAAGTGCTGTTTTGTTTTCTGTGTGAAGTTCATGAACACTCTGAAAGTCAGTACTTGAGGCAGAGACACTGAAAGGAATCAGACAGGTCACTGTAATGAAGAAGCAATGCTGAAGGGTTTTCTTTGTTTGTTTTTTTTTCCTCAGGAGATGACTCAGGTCTGGCCTCCTCCACTGACCGCCATTCACACCCCCTGCAAGACGGAGCTCTCTAAATTCCCCTTCTCCAACCCTAAGGTCAGAGGCAAAAGGGTCGTGTACTCCACAGTCCACCTCAACAGTTCCCCAGGGCTCTGTTTTTGAGGCAGATTTCCTGAATCGGTTCAGGATTGACTCAGGACTAACTCCCATTCACTGTTCCATCTGAATTTATATTTGTAAAGACCAGATCATCACAAACGGTGTGTGAGGATCTTCCCTGGACACTGAGAGCTCCTAAATTCACAGGAGTCTTTCCATAGACCCACTGTTTGCTCCTGACTCATAGCCATTGAGAAGCCTTCTCCTCAGCCTCTGATTCACTAATAATAGCTCTCCCTGAGCTTATTCCCAAGGGGGTGTAGTTTCTGCAGGGTGATCTGCAAGCAAATCCTTGCAAATCTCACCTCTGGGGCTTCTCTGATAGTTCTTTGTATTTTCTCACTCTTCCTTTCACTGGTATCCAGCAACCTCTGTTCGCTAAAAGTGTAAAAGCTAGACTCGCAGAAGATGAGAGAGTAGAGCATCTGTAGATCTGCCTTAGAGAGACGCCCATGGTTTTTGGCCATAGAGTGATTACATGCAAATCTTCTGATCAAAAAATAGGATGGTGTGTAGAGGCCACACATGCTATGTGAACCAGGAGCCTGTGAAATAGTTTTGGAAGGACACTGAATTACTACCGTAGGTTATCAATGAGAATACAGGTTCAGGGGTGATGAAAAGAGTTACTTTGCACAGGGGAAAAATGGGCAAAACTGTCACGTCAACTAACCTAAATGATTCCGTTGCCAGGATTCCATTATCTAAAAGCTTCCCCGCCACATCAAAATGATCATTGTTTGTGAAAAATGCTTTACTATAGAAACAGACACCGCTAAGGGAGACTCAAGACATGAAAGTAGCCGCAGGTCATTTTGATCGTGGATGGCTTTACCAATTCAACACGATATTCTATCAACCTCAGTCGAATCCCACTGCGTGTTTTGCAAATCACAAAGCAAGGCCTGCAAGACTTCCTGCCAGAGGGACCCCCAATCCTCAGAACCTGTGAGCTCTCTTTGTGAAAGCTGCACTGGGAGATCCTGATGAGCCCCGGTGAAGCTCCGAGAAGTTCCTGCCATTCTCTCAGACATCTCATTATGTTTGCTACTAACAGATTGTTATTCGTGTTTTGCTTCGGACAAACAAATTCTAATTCCATCTCCTCCTAGACTCCTTAAGCTTCAGTGACCAAACTTACCAAGAAATCCAATCTAGTCTGACTCGAGTTATTAAATCTTTTCAGACTGGTACCACTAAAGGAATTCTGGGAAACCGCTGAGAATACTGGGAAATATTCCATTGACTTAACATGGGGTCAAACTTTGCAAAACTGTAACTCGAACTGAGAACTAGGGGTCGACCGATATGTGTTTTTCAGGGCCGATACCGATTATTACAGATCAAATGCACCGATAAATGATATTTTGAACCAATATGTGACTAGTGTAAAAATTAAATTTGTCATAATTAATTATAACAAGAGCTCTGACAAGAACTTTCTTTGAATGCTTTCAAATATATCTTTAATTCTGAGAACTGTTAATAATAACAATATTAAATAAACATCAATATTAATAACAATAATGACATAAAAAAAGTGCACGGAGCCCCCAGCAGCATTCTGTAAACAATTGTAAAACTTAAATAAGTAAACAGCAAGTAGCAACAAATAACAAAAAATAAATGTAATGGCTACCTGAAGTTTTATAAGCTATTAAAGAATTAGTAGTCCCAATCTAGCAGCACCAATAAATTGTTTAATAATTTTAGTAGTAGTAATATAATGCTACATAAATTATACAGCATCTCAGTAATATTCAGGTTCAGGTTCAAGTTGCTATGAGGAACTTTTACATTTCTGTAGTATATGTATATATATATGATTTACTCAAATGAAATGGTCAAATCCTCATGAAGTAATTCTGAGAGCAGTTCTGGAGATGTTGTTAATGTATACGTCCTCATTTAGTGAGACAGTAACGATAGATGCTGAAATACAGCGAGTATACAGACAGAGACAAGCACAGCATGCTTGATTCATAATTAAACAGTCTGTTTGCGCCTTAATGTTTATAGATACTAGTCCATAGCAAGAGTTAATTCACGTGTACGGTAGAGGTCTGCGCGGGACTGTTTTTTTCAGTCCTGCTCCCGCGAGGTTTTATTCCGCACCCACGTGCTCTCGCTATACGTTCACTCTTTGTTTGGATTGAGGTGTTTTTGCAACTTAACCGTAAAGAATTGTGAATTACTAAAACACAATCAACTTTTGCTGCTGCCTTACCTTTGAGAGACAAGTGATTACTGCCGCACGCTGCAGGCAGCTCCAGCAAGCGCGTTCTGTCTGTCCACTTCCTACAGCCTTGGAGTTGATTGGTCAGACTCGTCACTTCCAACAAATCTGATGCGGAGTCGGTGGAGACTGCTCTACGGCACAGAGTGGTGAGCTCTGACAGGCTGCATTGGAGCCAAAGAGCGCATTTCAAATATAAATAATTTTTATCGGCAAATCGGTTTTGAAAATAACCAATACCGATAATCGTGAAATTGTTTAATATCGGCGCCGATAATCGGTCGATCTGTACTGAGAACTTTGTAGAAACATCAAACAAACCGCATCAGTGTTTGCCCGAACATAGCAACCACTGTGTGTAAACCCCAGGCCCTAGAAGGTGTTAAGTATTTACAATTGACTGTCACTGACCTCTCCCTAGCAACCAAACTGCTTACCTTAGTAACTATTGTTTTCTGAACTCTATCTCAGCTTTAATAAATGATAAAGATATGGGGGTTGGTTTATATAATTTATAGTGACATTTATAACAACAACATTATACTATGTTACTGACACCTCCATAGCAACCAAACTGTTTACCCTAGCAACCAATGTTATCTGAATGTTATCTTAGCTTTGATAACTGATAAAGATTTTGGGGTTGGTTTATAAAACTTATAGTGAAAATGGCAACATTCTATTATGTCACTGACCTCCATACCAACAAAAGGCATATCAGTTTCTTAGCTAAAGAAAATCAAGTTTGAAGCTAAACAGTCCAGGAGCAGGCTTGCCTGCCATAGCTCTGGAGAATACATGGAAGCATGCATTAAATCAGCCTCTCCCTATCTCTCTCTTTGCTTTCAGGATGCTCCGCATCAGTCTTTTGGGTCACAAAGTGAGTAAAACAGTCAAATGTAGCTCTAACCCAGACTGTATTAACAAAATTGTGCTGTTTGTTATTCATTTCACTGGTTTTCCCTTGTCTCAGAGAAGTTCCCGGGGAAAACACCTTCGACGAGTCAGCAGTCGAAGTCCTGCGATAGCGACCAGTCCAAGTGAGTCTTTAGAGTTTCATTCAGATTCCACTTGTGACCCTTTTGAAAATTACACCTCCCTGTTTGAAAGGTGCCAGAAACAGGAGACCACTGGGAGATTGAAGTGTTTTTGGAGTAAATGTTAAATATCTGATTGTCGTGGAGATTTAACAGTGACATCGAAACATTCTGGATTTTCCTAAATGCTATTGAACATTGAAAAATGGACCTAGCAGTCTCCTGTAAAATCCAGTGTTTCCTCTACCATTCAATCAGTGAGGAACCCCACCAAGAAAAGCTCAATAGAAATATTTAACTGTAGAACAGTGCTTTAAAATGTAATTCAAGTTAGCGTTTATGTCAATATAAACATATTTAGGGTGCATTAACTTTGAGTTAATGTTTATTTCAGGATGCTACATGACGATCTGAAACTCAGCAGCAGTGAAGACAGTGATGGGGAACAAGATCCTGCCAAAAACACTCCCCAAAACAACTCAGCCAGGTAACTCAGGACTGTCAAGATGATTCCGATGCCTCCAGTAAATTTTATAAATGTTTTAATCATTTAACTGTGCAGTGAAAATGTGCGTAGTATTGGAGGGGGATACAAACTGTTTTACTATGGTGTGGATAGGAAGAGAAATGGGGTAGGAGTGATCCTGAAAGAGGAGTTTGTGAGGAATGTTTTAGAGGTGAAAAGAGTGTCAGACAGGGTGATCAGTTTAATCAGAGTAATTCTGTACTCGATTGGTCCAGGCTTCGTGTCTTTTATTAATAAGTGTCTCCGAACGGGCCAATCTTAAAGTGGCTACTGTCACTCCCTTGCTAAAGAAGCCTTCACTCTTCACCCTCTGTCCTTAAGAATTTTCTGCCAATTTCTGTCTTACCTTTCGTTTCCAAGGTTTTGGAGAAAATTGTGCTGGATCAACTTCAGTGCTATGTGACTAATAAGGGTATTCATGAGGTTTTTCAATCTGGTTTTAAGTCAGCCCACAGAACAGAGTCCACCCTTTTGAGAGTGTTAAATGATATTTATGTCTCCACTGACTCTGGTGATTCGGTGATTCTTGGATCTATCGGCTGCCTTTGATACTGTTGATCACTCTATATTATTATCTAGATTAGAGTCCTGCGTGGGTCTTGTTCTGAAGCTATTGTTCTGAAATTGTTTCAGTCATATTTGTCTGATAGAATGTGAAGATGGGTAATTTCACTTCTTCCCCGGCACCTCTGACCTGTGGCCTTCCCCAAGGCTCTATCTTAGCTCCATCCCTGTTTTCTCTGTACATGTTACCTCTGGGCTCTATTTTACGCACATATGGTGTATCTTTTCATTTATCTATCTATCTCTCTATTTATCTTCCTATCAAAAGAAATAACACTACTGCTCTCACTAATCTTTTGCAGTGTCTAGAGGAGGTTAAATCATGTCTAGCTCAAAACTTTCTTTTCCTAAATGAAGACAAGACTGAGGTAATTGTTTTTGGTCCAAATGAGAGTTTTTGCCCTAACCTGGACAGTCTAATCTGTCTTTAGTTCTTCGAAGGTGAGCATCCTTGGTGTCCTCATTGACCAGCACTTAAAATTTGATAAACATATTGCTGCCGTTATCGGATCAAGCTTTTATCAGCTCAGACTACTTGCTAAAGTGAAACACTTCCTCACCCCCAAAACTTTAGAAATGGCTCTTCATGCATTCGTTACGTCACGTCTAGATTACTGCAATTCCTTATACTGCGGTATTTCTAACTTTCAAATAGCTCGCTTACAGCTTGTACACAATGCGGCTGCAAGACTTCTTCGTAAATGTCGTAAACATGATCATATCACTCCAATTCTGAAGGATCTTCACTGACTGCCAGTCTCTCAGAGAATTCATTTTAAAATCCTTCTCGTTGTATATAAATCTCTACAATAACTAGCACCAGCCTACCTCTCTGAACTTCTCCATCCTTACTCTCCTTCCAGAACACTAAGATCTTGTGACCAGCCTCTATTAGTAGTCTCAAGCGTAGAGGGGCATGGGCATTTGTGGTAGCAGGGCCTCAACTATGGAATAGCTTACCCTTAGAAATTAGGATGACACCTTCTTCTATCTTCTCTTACATCTTTGCTCAAAACTCATTTTTTCTCTTTAGTGTATTAATTTTGTCATAAAGTTGTTATTAATCTTTATTATTTGTTTTATCATAAAGTTGTCAAGCGGGTTGTTTTATTCTGTGTGTATGATTCATGGCGTATGTTTTGCAAATGTGTTTGCTGTGATCACTTTAAACAGCCTGAATGGCTGTTGTAAATGTGCTCTACAAATAAATTGAACTTGATCAGTTTGAAGTTAGAAATTGAAGGGGTGATGTTGAATGTAGTGAATGGTTATGCTCCACAAGTAGGCTGAAAGAGAACATGAAGTTAGTTGGTTCAAGAGTAGAGGATACTGAGGACAGAGTGAGGTGGAAACAGATGATTCGCTGTGGCGACCTCCAAACTGGGAACAGCCGAAAGGAAAAGAAGAAGAAGAAGAAGATACTCATTAGCTCATTAGCACCACCTGGGGCTTATGACTCTTTGAGATGTGTTTTTTACTTTTTAATTTGCGTGTGCTTTTCTGTTAATTTTACAATTCTCACTTGAACAGGTCTTCTAAATAATGATTGGTCACAATGTGTAGTGCAACGAACTGACCACCGAGGGAGATGGTGCTGGAGTCTTTTGATCGCTTCTTGCAGCTTTCAATGGAATTTTCTCTCACTTTCTTTTACTTTGTTTTACAGATGTTTTTGTATCTCATTTGATGTTCAGCATGTTCAGTTTTGTTTCTGTGCTTTATAAAGAATTTGTTTTAGACTAAACTATGTTTGACGTTGAAACTGTAGACGACTGCTGAAACTTTGACTTTTAAACAATTTATTTGATTTAATAATACATTTTTTAGATGTATTACACAAAGCACGGTTTTTACTTTATCATTTAGATAATTCTGTGTGCGTTCCTCCCTTTCATTTACAAGTATATTGAACGTAGAACTGTGGGAACCCAAACGTATTTGTGGTTATGGTGCTGTGTTTTTGGAGGATTACAGGTTTATAACCATAGAATTGTTGCGTCTGTTTCAGTAACAACAGTAATAATGGAGAGGGGGCCGAGAGGGAGGACAGCAGCAGTCACAGTGGCTCTGAGAGCAGCTCTGGTTCAGATAGCGAGAGTGAGAGCAGCTCCAGTGACAGCGAGACCACTGAAGCACCACCACCGGCATCCCCCAAAGTAAACAATTCCTCACACGTGCTCCAGTGTCTCTATAAGAACTGCAGAACATTTTTGTCTCAGGTTCACTTTAAGTGTTTAAAAACGATTCAGCCAAAGCCCAAATTTCTGCTGTCATTGCAACTAATGTTTAGATGACAAATGGTTGTTTAAGTGGAAAAGCCCTTAATGTTTTTTTTCATCGCAACAGGTGATGACTAAGATTTATTTCCCACGAGTATCGAGTTAGATCCGAAATCACAGAGAATCAACAACCCACAAGGTGTCAATCCCAATTTATAGTTCTGCATTAAGCTCTTGTTCCGACCCCTACACTGGAGCCTGATCTGCCTGTGATTGGTCGGTTTGGTATCAGGGTGTTTCTGGAGTGACATCATACGAGGCCTTGGTCGATAAATGATTCTGACTGTGTGATAACTTTGGATTGAAATGTCACGGTTTCACAGTATTGTTATTAATGCTCTATTATGTTATATTTAAATGTCTGGGAAACAAAACAACTTTTACATTTTTTTAATTTCAGAAAACTCAAAGAACATTTTGTAACTTTGAACATCAGGTAAAATAAATAATTGAAATCTTAATTAAATAAAGCCGTCACTTGTGCAAGCCTAAACCTGCAACTTAACAATAACCAACATAAATATAATATTTAACATATATATAGTATTTAAAACAAATGGAAAAAAATGCAATCACTAATCCAGAAAAAAATTTATGACCAATTGTCACCGTTCCCAAAAAAACATGCTTGTTTTTTTTTATTTTTCACATTTTTTTAATGTACATATTCTTTATTCAGTCCAAGTTAAGATGCAGGAACGTGAGAGTGTTCATCTTTCCTGGATCTTGTGTAGAGGGGTGCCTTTCGCGGATATGTCTGCGCTTTCACTAAAAATGCACGTATTGTAGGAATTTTGTATAGTTTTTCAAGCCGCTGTAAAACTTAAAAGCGGTTATCATCCCATGCTTACCACCAACATATCACAGAGTCCAGCAAACCATATCAGTAGCCATGTTTCCATTCAAATATGCAACTTAAATTATTTTGCAAAACTGGAATATTGCATAAAATATTTGCGAATAAACCACCGTTTCCAAAATCGTCAATTCCTATTAAACTTGCACCGAAAGAAAAATGTAAGTCGCTGCGTTAGCAGAGGACCTTTTCCTGCATACAATAACTTGCTCCTGTCTTAGAACACGTAGACGAAATGCAATATGCACAGCCATGTCATCTTGCTTTTGTAGACGGAGACTGCTCTTTGGGAACGCAGCCGTTCGAGAAAGTTCTGGGAGATGATGATCCCGAACCACTTTGATGACAGACTTTAGGAATTTTAGAATGACCAAAACAACATTTCAGAAATCATTCAGTTGGTTAGTCCATTAATGCCGCCCCATCGCGCCCCAGTTCCAGCGAAAATTTGGCTGTTCTTTCCCTATTGCATAAAAACAGCCCAAAACATGACTGACCGTTGATTATCCCCTATACCGTTTATTCTTACTGGAGTGATGAGCTTCACATTTTCTTGCACTTTGAGTAAAAATGTGGATACATTCACCTGCTTTAGTTTTGATCCAGCTTTTTTCTTCGTGTGATCACATAGAAGGAACAGACCACTGCAAACAAATGGCTGCTGGACAACTGGTTCAAGAAATCTACCAAGCTGTCGCCTGCTTCTCCAGTGGCAGCTTCTCCACCCAAGCACAAGAAAGAGGTGCGAGACGCCATCTCGGGGAGGAACAACAGTGGACAGGGGTCCAAGGACTCCGGACCCTCTGCTGGGCGAGACCTTAGAGCCAATCAGAAGGGCTCTGAGAGCTATCGGGGGCGGAGCCAGAAGTCTCCCGCTCAGAGCGAGGGCACTGGTCAGAGCAGCCGAAGAGTCACTGGCAAAAAACAGCCCAAAAAAACAGACAAACCTCCTGTGGTTGAGGACCCCAAGGGAGGCCTCAAAGTAGAGACGGAGCCGTCCCCTGAAATCCCACCACACCGCGCTCGAGCTCCCATTAAGGGCCTGCCTAAACCCAATATCAAAAAAGAAACCAAAACCTCCTCTCCTCGGCCGGCTGCAAACAACCGAAAGAAGCCCAACAACAAATCTCGGGAATTCCTCGATTCCGATTCGTCGTCGTCAGATTCGGAGGGAAACAACAGTGTACCGTCCTCCTCTCAGACGCCCAGGGATCAGTATGCTGACAACCCCCCAGCGTTGTTTTCGTCCATGCTGTCTCCTCTCAGCGACCCGGAGGGAAGGCTGCCCCCTCGGCTGCTGGTACAGATAGACCTCAGCCTTCTGTCCCGAGTGCCTGGACGAATGTACAGCGGTGAAGCAGAAGTGAAGGTGAACTCACCGGCTGAGGGCAAAGACTTCCAGAAGCTGTCGGCACCCAAAGGAAAGAGGAAACACAAGGTGAGTGCACAATACTGCAAAAGTACAGTTGCAAGGTTAAAGGGGTAGCTTACAAAAATAAGACAATTGTAACTATATTTCCTAACTAAACTATATTATAATTGTGTTATGGGCTTGAAATAACAAGTGAATAATAACTAGATGGTTAATGTTTGTGCACAAACGGCTTGTAAAAGTGCCATTTAAAAGTATTTGTGATGGTTGTCAGTGACACCATACAAAGGTCCACCATGCGAATATGAGTAGTATAAACAAACCCCTATGATTTTCCTTAGCTGAGATAGTGAAATGCCAAAATGGTTGCTATGGTAAAGTCTGGTTGCTATGGAGGGATCAGCAACATAATAGTCACTATAAGTTATATAAACCAACTTCCTCATCTTTATCATTTACCAATGCTGAGATAGCGTTCAGAAAATGGTGTTGCTAGGGTAAACTGTTCAGTTGGTAGGGAGCCGTCAGTGATAAAATATTTAAATTTGTAATATGATTAACATAATCAAACCCTCATTTCTTTAAGATGTTTTTCCTTGAAGGTATTTTCTTTGCCTTTTTCCATTTATTTTGGGCATTCTTAGTCAAAGGTAAAGATGTGCAGGTTCAAATACTTTTGCCCAGTTGGTGTGTTCTTGTGCAGTTTGTCTTGGCAATTTTGTAGCTCGATTGGTCTAGGAGGCGTTTTTTTTTTGTCTGAAGCGAAAGACAAATGGCTTTGAAGGAACTCATCATAAAAGCAATGTTGTTTTAACTATTGATGGAAACATGCTCATATTTATATAAGATTATAATAATAATAATAGCTAAAGGATAAACTTTTCCTTCATGGATGCTATAAATATAGGGTGGAATATCAGGAGGGTTAAAATCTGTTTTCTCAGCAATATGCAGACGCTCGGCAGACTAAGTTTACACGCTCACACAGTTTTGATGTTGCACAATATTACTGCTCTTAAATATCGTGTAAGTCTTTGCAGTTGAATGTAAAGCCTTTCTTCGAACCAGAATCCGGAAACTTCATCATTCAGATCAGTTAAACATGAGGATAAGAGAAAAAACAGCAGAGGACTTAAATCAGGGGGTCAAACATCCGGCATAGCTCACTGTGAATAGCGTTACAAATGTAGCATTTTAATTAATGCTACACTTTTATTAATAAATTCAATGTTATTGTTGTTTTTAAACTAGTAGTTAGAATTCAGTATTATAAGTTGTTTTTAAACTAGTAGTTAGCCTTGCGTATCGTAGCAGTGTGTTAATATGATGGGTGTATTTTTTTGGAATGATAAAATAGTTGTATTTGATGAGCCCGTTGAGAGACAATAATTTGTTCTGCAGGAGGCAAAAACGGTAACAATATCATCGCTGTTGTGATGCTAAAAGCTTGTCGATTTTCTAAAGTGGAAACTTTCTGAGGCTAAAGATAATTCTTTTGTGTGGAAAACGAAACAGTAAATGAGCAGATTCAGTAGAAAAGCTTATTTTATGTTATGATTATTTAAAACTGCAGTGTAATGTTGCTTAATTCCTTAGAAAAAACTACTCTAGTAGAGAGTTATTCCATTTAACTCACTGTTTACTTAAACTGGAAGCTCAGAGATGTGCAGAGAGAGAGTTTCAATATGAAGTGAAAGGTTTGTTTCTGCCGTCTAAAGCTCATTAGAAACTGGGAACAACTGTAATTTGTTATTAAACAACCCTGAAATTTGACAAAATAAAAATAAAAAAGGAATAAGATTAAAGACAATCAATGACTATTCTACGTAATTTGTCTGGTCCGACCCCGAGATGCTCAAATTGAGCTGAAATGACACCCCTGAACTAAAGCAAGAGGTTTCTATTTCTCAACTCAACCTGCTTCTTCTGGATCTCTACGAGCTGCTCCAACCACAAGCTCCATCTGCTGATGGCTACTGACCCCAGGTCAGCGGCTACTGTCAGTGGCCGGCAACTTCCAATTTTTCTTACCTGTTTGATTCAGTGTTTACCCTGAAGGCATCTTGTTACTGTTATTCAACACTCTTCCGTCATATATTTTACATTTGGAAAACACATTTTTAAGTCGAGTAGTCACATGTTTAAAAAGGTGATATCAACCTGGATTGTTGGATCTCAAGCTGTTTTACAAAGTTTGTTTGTTTTCTAAAAGCTCCCTCAAGTGTTAGCCGTTTTTCTTCCAGAATGATGACGATAGTGCCAAAACAGAAAGTAAGAAATCCAAACTGGAAGAGAAATCTTCACACAAGTCCAGCGGTAAAGAGTAAGTCCTCCAGCGACTCCTATTAAAAAGATTTCTTAAGGGACAATGAAATACAGAGCTTTCATGCTTTCTTTGCTCTGCAGCTCATCTAAACACGCTCAGGAGAAAGAAAAGGGGTCTGCTCCCTCTCCGTCCATCAGCTTGCAGCGAACGCCCAAATCTGAGCCACTGGAGGGGCGCAAGAGAACCGTCAGTCAGTCCTCAAGCTCCGTGCCAAGCAGCAACAGCAGCAAGAGCAGCGGTGCCAGCTCCAAACACCGGCGTGGAGGTGACAAGCACCCTCGTCGTGATGCAAGGGTGAGCTTTGTGGTTTACTTTCAGAATCATATGGGGCCAATTATGAGTCAAATTCACAAACAAATAAAACTTTCTTTATCTCGTTTAGAAAAACACGACTTGCAAACAAAGCCAAACCTATTTGAAAAAAGTGAGTTTGAGAATCAAAGGAAGGGTTTGGTGTTTCACAGTAAAGCTGAATTATAGCTGAAGCTAAACAAGACTCGAAGGTTCCTTCAGAGGGTCGTTCATGGATCCATAGCGCCCTCTGCTGTCTTGAAAGCAGCCCAAGGCCCTGTGTTTGTTTGCGAATATGGCACAAATCTTATGTTTTTTTTGTGCGTGTGCCAAAATTGATTTAAGCAAATTGGCGAGAAAATCTCGGCAACATCTGTGCTTTGTTTTTGCAATAGATTTTGCTTTGTCATTTTCCTCTAAAAGGCTACAGGCAGAAAATACCATTTATAAAAGAAAATATAAGCTGTTTATGGCAAAATTTCAACTTTTGACGTAGCAGTGTGTTAATATGATGGCCACCGTGTGCACATAGTTTAACAAGCTTCGCAATTTAACATCCCATTTCTCAATTAAAAACCGACCGATACTGGTTTTCTACCGCTGATGTTTAGAGGTCAGTAACAGCCGATGGCAGATGAGTGCTACCAATTTTTTTTTTTTTTTCGGACAGTTTTTTGTGCGTCTACCCACATCACAATTTCAGCCTTCATCTCTCAGGACTATTGTTAAATCTTCTTTTGGCTTGGGCTGCTTCACATGTGGCGGCAGCATGTTCCACCGCACCAATAACGCAGGGCTGCCCGCAGATATGACTGACTTTAAATCACCGCTACTAAATGCGGATTTATCGGCCGGCCAATCCCTTATTCACTCCCCCTTTCAGTCCAACGCTGCCTTGTCCTGATGCAACTAATGTAAACTGGTTTGTGGGAACCACAACTAATAAATATTTACATACATTCAATGCTCCAATCCAGAGGAGAAAACACCACACCAGGTGTTTTACTCCACTGGAGATAACAAAACTGTCCAACTCAGCGAAGCATCTACTCTCCCGTGTGATGGCTTTTGAGCAGGACACGGCTCTAGGAGAAGTTTGTTAAAGTACAACATAAGCAAAACTGGCCTATTTACATGTTTTTGAGAAACTGGTGGAGCTGGTAAATAACTGCTGGGCGTGCCATCAATTCCAAGTGCTATTGTTGATAACGATGTGGGT
Organism: Danionella cerebrum; assembly: GCA_007224835.1. NCBI lineage: Eukaryota > Metazoa > Chordata > Actinopteri > Cypriniformes > Danionidae > Danionella > Danionella cerebrum. The sequence goes on along the minus strand of SRMA01027207.1, from coordinate 91,169 downwards.
GAGGCTGCAACTGGAGCTCGTCTCCTGGAGTGGAACATACTAAACATCGCACAGGGCAGTCTAGCCGCTGAAAGCCCAGAGCAAGACCAAAACAGAGAAATTTGGCAGCATCAGAAAACGTTTGGTTACCAATAGAAGCTAATGATAGTGAGCATGGCTTTAGGAAATATTTATGTTGTCCAATTGGCCCTAACTTTTTTATTCATTTCAGGAGAAAAGCATAAAGGCGGAGAGTTCTGGTCCAGGGCCCACTCTCTCTGACGGCTCCAAATCCAGATCTAAACTCTTCTTTGAGGACAGGTCAGAACACCTTTTTTTTCTTCTTTCAGTCTTTAATTCCATCCCTGTGCTCTTTTAACAAAGCCCTCTGTGTTTGAAATGGCATGTTTGAAAACTTAACCCTTAGCAGTGTTTCCCCTAGGATCATGGCCTTGGGGGGGGGGGGGGGGGGTGTTATGGGTGGTGCGGCAAAACACTCACACAAACACTTAATAGTGTTTATGTTTCTTTTAATTGCAGTATACCAATATATTATAATGTGTGAACAATTACTGTACAATAACTAAACAACTGTACACTGAACTAAACACTAAACATCAGATTTATTTTAATATGTTAATTATTCACAAAGTGTGCAGCTTTTGTCACTGCAGTGCATCTTTCTGGGCTTCTGAAAGAACATTTCCAGAGCATCTTGGTATGGATAGTCTGAAACTTCTGGCCCATTTATTGAGATCCGCATGCAGGCTGCAAGATGGTCCCCTTGCAGCCTATTGCGAATGTCTGTTTTGACCTGTAAATACATTAACTGTTAGGCTTTAAAAGTGATAACTGATAGTAACAACAGTAAAAATCAACTTAACATAGTGATAGTTTAAAGCAGGAAATGCCATTGTATAGCTAACTAGCTAGCTATTAATTAAGCAATTTATTTATCAATTCGTTCATTCATGCTTGTGTGTATTTACTTACTTACCAAGATCAGTCTTGTACAGCCAGGGGGGAGTATTTCCCCTCTGACAGCCAAGCTGGGTCAAAACCTGTCGTTCTGTGGTGGCTAGACTTTTGCTGCTTGTCAGGGGCAAGACATGCAGCACTTGGGCTCTTTTCTGTACTTTGATTCGGAGTAAGAAAGCTACACCGGCTGCTGCTCGCAGCAGAACACGTGCTGTCATCGTCACCACCTTGGGAGCATTTAAAAAACGCGGATATTTTTGCCTGCTGCGACATACTCTCCGACGCGCAATCTCTCTCTGTCCGCTGATGGGTGTGTGTGTGCACGCGCATCGGAGCGGAACTCTGCGGTGCGCGCACATCGGGGCGGAACTCCGCCGTGCGCGACACGGAGGACAATTGTAAACGCGCAAACGTTGAGACAGAAATTACATGCTATCGTATAAATAACATAATGCTATTTAGTTTAATAAAAGAAAAAAGCAAAGACCTGTTATATATAAATTACTTCTGTCGTTATTCGATGAAAAAAAAATAAAACTAACTTGACCTTCAAGGGGGGCGGGGGGTGCCGTTGGGGGGGCGGAGGCGCCCCCCTAATATAATGGTAAGGGAAACACTGCTTAGAAATCCCTGCACAGTGGGTGTGCCACACACACTGCCTGTTTTGAACCCAGCTTTAATTTTGATTTCAAATAAAATGTGTAGTTTCAAAAAGGTAATTAGTTTTGATATTTTTACTTTTAAACGGACATTACAATATTCATGAGACAGACAAGAGTTATAGCCACATATTGGTGCCATCTAGTGGTAAAAAGAAGGCTCTCACTCGATGGCTGTTTTATAGGGACCCAGTGGGATTTAGCATAGACACAGCTGCGTTGTGGAAGCTCTCATGAATCACGCATGATGGTGTAAACTTGAATGATGTCTGGTGATTTCCCAAGTTAACAGCTAATCTTGTGATTCTCAGGGTGCACTCGGCCGACCACTACCTTCAGGAGGCAAAGAAACTGAAACACAATGCAGATGCTCTGGTGAGCACCATTTCAGATCTTTCTGTGCTCCCGACGCCTCGCTCGAATAAATGTACAGTAGAGATACTCGCATATCTGTGAGGGTCCATCTAGATTTGTTATCTCTCACATTCTGATTTCACATAGGGGTAGCATCACTGTTCCTGGGTCAGTGTGTCTTTAAAGCAGCGGATTTTATGATTGAAGTAAAAGCGGTTCTGCTTGAATACTTAAATACGGTTTTGGTTTCCCTTACAATCTAAGTACAGCTGAAAAATCTTGATTTTATTTTTTTAAGAAGAATAATCTAGTTTAGACATTTTAGCCCGTTTTAAAAAAAAAATTGACTCGGTAAGGGTTCCTCAAGAATCTTTGAACAAGGAAGTCATTTCAGCTTTTAAGTTCCTGTGTGTGTCAATGATTAAGGAAAATCAGTTTTCCATTGAATTACTTCGTTCACTACATGTTTAAATAGAGAAATCTGTCTAATTTAAATCAGGTTTTTCTAGTTTTCAGAACAGATCTTTTTCATAAAAAAGATTACTTAGTGCTTATAAAAAACCTAATCAGTTTAATTTTTTAATATCTAGTTTAAGACTATATTTATTGTCATATTTACATTCCTAAGTCAATGCTGTATTTCTTACAATTTAACATTTCTTATAAACTATAGACTGTCAGTTGAGACCCGTGTGGTGGTGGGCGGTGGATAATAGGACTGGATTAAATATATTGATTAGTGATTTTAATCGATTTTCAGTTTAACGCAACAATATAGATTCAGGAAATCCTGCATTTGATTTTTAAGGCCTTTACACACCTATGCGTTTTTTTTAATGCAGCGGGTGCATGCAGTAAATATTTAGCCTTAATTCGACTGGTGCTAATGTAACTACACACCAGCCGGAAACACTTTTCAAGAAACGCACTGAGCCGTTTTTTGTTTTTACGGTGTGCGTAAAACGCTGTGATTGGCTCGTTTGGTCACGTGTATTCAGCTGGGTAAGGCAGCAATAGATGGTGCTCGAGAATAAACTGAGGATCTGTGCTCCCCGAGGGGTAGAAGAAGAGACTACAGAGACTCTGGAGAAGCATCCAGTCACTGCTGAATTTAAACAGCACAAGAGATCGACAGCAGAGGATTTTACACAGAATCACAGAGAACGCTGTTCATGTTCTCAAACTGCGTCTCACTCACGAGAACGATTTGAAAACAGCGCGAGGTCACATGTGCCACTCTGATGCGCTACACTGGGATTATTATTAAAATGTGAGCACATAAGTTTTTAATTCATTTACTGGGTCAAAATAAACCAGCATTTCAGTAATAAACTTATAGGAACTTATATAAACTTATAACTTATAGCATTTATAGCAAAATATGGATGCCATGTCTGAAAAATGAAAAAAAGAGAAAAGTTTATAGCTAATTGAAACCATAAAAATAAGAATCGATTCGAATTGCCAAAAGTGTCTCAATACTCGGCCCTTGTGGATAAATACTCAGCAATGTTACTGGCCTCCTGTCTGTCTGTACTGTCCTATCTCATAAATGCTAAATTGAAAGAATGCTCTTTTTCCTAAAATATTTGCTATTATTTCTAATTTTTAAGACCAAATCGTATTGTTTTGAGCACAAATAAACTTCTTTTATGGCACAAAACTTCCTAGTTTTAAGACACTTGTGACTAGTTCAAAAGTTTTTGCAACATTTAAAGAGCCCATATCATCATTTCAGAAAGCTAAAAACTTTTTAGTTGTATTAAGTTATATTTTAGGCGGATTTTTAAATGAGTCAGTAATTAATATTTTATGACTCATTCGTACGAAACTCCTCCTTTACGTGACACAACCAAACCAGCTTCGAGGCTGAGCTGTACATTTTTACCCGTTTTGTTGTGTGATCTTCTGCGCAGATGGACCGGTTTGAGAAGGCCGTGTATTACCTGGACGCTGTGGTGTCATTCATCGAGTGCGGGAACGCACTGGAGAAAAGCGCGCAGGAGGCCAAGTCTCCCTTCCCCATGTACGCAGAGACCGTGGAGCTCATCAAGTAAGAGTTTGTTCTGCTCGCTTCAATGCAAACCAGATGTTTCCATCACATTATTTTGGTCCTAATGCAAAAACACTGTAACGGTGTTATATTGTAGCTGGTGACGAGAGAAACACGGACAGACTGGTCTGATTCAAAGCCGCTCAGGGTGTTTATTAAAAAAATGGTGCCATATGGTGCCAGATGCCCGCGGGCAACGGGTTGGAGACCCCTGGTCTAGAGCAACACAAAAACAATCGTTTTAAGTTTGTATTCGAATGTACCAAATACAAATATGTCTAGACATGCAATACTTCTTGGGGAGAAGTTCTGAATGTGTTTATATTAGCATCTAGCCCATAATAAAATAAAACCATTTTCCAGGAGGTTATTTATATATTGATGTTAGGCTTGAGTGGTATCCAAGTTTTGATATCGTCAAACTTTCTCCCCATCTTACCTAAAAAAAGACTGAGCCCCAGCGACTTGCGCAGCCCTGCCAGACGAATGTGCCTAAATAAACCCAATATGTTTTTTCTTTATGCATTTGTTTACTGAAAGAATACTTTTGCACAAAATCCATTTGTGCAGCCAAGTTTACGTTCCAAGAAGAACCCGCGATAAGTTAAAACCGTGAAGTAGACCATTGAATTCTACAGAAAGAAACCAAAGATCATAATGTTTTTGATTAAGAAATGCAAATATTAACGTTTACTTGCAGATAAAAGACTCATTTTAATAAAGAACACATTGTGATTTACGCGTATTTCCAGTCCCTGGCTTATTCTACTGAAGGCTCCGGCGCTGGTGTCTTTTTCCAAGAGAAGAACTCCGAAATGAACCAAAGCTTCATTTATTCAGTAAATGCATCTTGTAGCCGCAGAGCTTTTATCTTCCGTCAGCACGTCCAGTGTTTGGCGTTTCCTGCGATAGTTAGCATCTTGCTCTGCCTGTCTTTCATCAGTAAAATGATCCCGTCTCTGGTTAATGTGATGGTTTTTTTTTTCTTAGTCACAGAGACTCGTGCTTTTGATGGTTTCACTCGTTTCTCTTTTTCATATAAATAAATAGAAATGGAAAACAAATGTTTTGTTTTATTTGCCTTTAATAAATTAATAAGACGTGAATGAGGAGCTTTTGCAGAACATTGAAATATGAGAAAAACAGGCTAATAATTTTAAACCTAACAAAATAATTGCCACAGTCTCTTTTTTTTTCAGCTGCTAATTCTCTCTTTCTCGTTTTTCTGAAATCTGTTTCACTGCGTTTGGATAGTGTGCTTTTCTAAGGTGATATGTGGCACTTCTAGACCACAGTCCCTAAGGAAACCAGGATTCAGAACTAGGGATGTCCCGATCAGGTTTTTTAAGCCCCCGATCCGAGTCATTTAATTTTAAGTATCGACCCATACCGAGTCCCGATCCGATACTTGTCTTTTCCTTGTGCTAATTGCACACTTTAAGTGCATGCAGGTTATTAAATCAATCCAGTGTGTACTCTTGACAACCAAATAGCTCAGCAGTGCATCAATAAAAAAAAACTGAAAGCAACCTGTTCCTTTACAGTTTTTTATTTCTCACAAATATGAAATCTCAATTTTACAGCTCAGTGAAGTCGCAATATTCTGTCGTGTGTTTCGTTTTAAGATGCCTTATCAAGTTGGTAGTATTAAAGGCTGCTTTGCTAGTACCACCGCGTCAAACTAGAAAAAAAAGAGAAAATAATATATTTTACATGGGGTATTAAATAACAATCAGTAAATAAACATTTCTATTTCTTCAACAACGAAAATGTTACACATTTTAAGTTACGAAGAACACTTCAACATGTCACAAACCTATTAGATAAAGACATGTAAATCATCACAACACACAAAACTTAAACACGCTATTTAGGCGCTAATATAAACAACAAATAGTGATCTATGAAATCCCTTTTAAATAAACAAAATATACTTTTTTAAACATTAGCTTACCACGCTGGGAATAAATAAGCATTAAATAAAGGTTTTTGTAGAGCTTGAACCTTTTTTTTGAACACGAGCACAAATATGCGAGTCTCTCATATTTCTTCCTGATTCACGCACGCTCTAAGCACGTCATCAACGTCCTTAAAGGGGCAGCACACAACAGCTCGCATTGCAAACGTTGCATGTAGCTACCAGACTAGAATCACTTTCCAACTTAAAATACTTCCACACTGCAGACATCTTAGCACCGTATTGCAAGTAGTAAACAACATGCGAGTTTAACATGCGAGTTTGCGACACGTGCGTGACGTAGCTGACGTAAACATTCGATCGGTCCGATACATAGAGCCGATTCCGATCAGTTAAAAAATGCCTCGATCGGCCCCGATACCGATCTTTATGATCGGCTCGGGACATCCCTATTCAAAACACAACACACTGTAAAAAAAACAAGCACAAAACATCTGGGAAGCCGCGTAAGGTTAACCGCATTACAGCGAAGGAAGTTGTGTTCGCAACTCACCATTTTCTCTATCTCTCTCTTTACTCCGCATGATGACATTTTTAGTTATTAAATAAATTATGTTTGAGTTTAATCGTTCTCTGTGTGCATTTGTTCTTATGACGATATAAAGATATTGAAGTGATACTGTTGCTATGTTTAAATCTTATTGATGTCTGTTGGGCAGGGAAATGAAATGTTTGCCTCTCATCTCGCTGGGCTTTAAGAGTCATGTATCTGTTTGTGTGTTCCAGGTACACTATGAAGCTGAAGAGCTACATGGCTCCGGATGCCACCTCTGCTGATAAAAGGCTGGCCGTGCTCTGGTACTTGCACAGATAAAATAAAAGAGCATCAGTCAGCTGATGGGGATGCAGTGATGTGATCAGTCATTTCTTCTGTGTGCTCTGTGTGCAGTCTGCGCTGCCAGGCCCTGCTTTACTTGAGGCTCTTCAAGCTCCGGAAAGAAAACGCTCTCAAGTACTCCAAAACGCTCACGGAACATTTGAAGGTAAGGTCACTTTGTTTTAACGTCAGAGGAGTTCTTTCTCCGTGAAAGCACACGTTTCTGCACATTTGCATTATTTAAGATCAATCGCACTATAGTCACGAGATTCATGATTCTTCCCTCTCAGAGACGCCAGGGTGGTATGAGTCATGTTTAATCATCGTGATTAAAGATCTCAAAGTATCTTAATGCTCTTTGTCGCTAAACAGAGCATCTCCTGCCTCCAGTAGATCCCAGAGGACTCTGAACAAGCAGAGCTTCATCGTTTTCTGGAAATGATTATCATCATGCTTATTTGATTTAGATGTGACGGGCACTAGATATCCATTTTTATTAAGTTTGTTTGTTTTTGGATGCATTGTGGAAAACTCTAGAGTACAGTGGTACCCCGAGATACGAAAGTAATCTGTTCCAGGGTGTCATTCAGATCTCGAACATTTTGTATCTCGAAGGAAGTTTTCCATGTAAAACGCCTAATCCGTGCAACGGATCTCAGAAACAACAGAATAAGATGATTAAAAAAAGGAAAACCAGAGAAAAATCAAGTAACGTTTCTTCAATCCTTAAATCTACACATTGTTAATGTAATAAATGATAATAAAACAGAATAAAACACAAGCAAAATATGTAATACGTACACCAATGTGAAACCTTACCTTGAGTGAAGCGAAGTGTCGGAGGAGGTGGAACGGATGCAGTAAACATTACAGCTCTACGTATGAAAGTTCTCAAGAGAACGCGTCACTAGGTTTCTCTTGCGCTACAGAACAGCACTTTCCACATTATTAACATTATTTCTTTTACCTTGACTCGAACATTTGTTATAGTACATTATTAGTAATCTGTACATAATGTTTCGCTGTGTGGTTGAAGTGTTATGAAGCACATCAGACCCTTTTTGCACTGGGAGATAGGAGCGCAAGAACCCGGAAGAGCACCGTGATGTCATGACGTCAAGTAGACATCAATAGAGCAGAACAGCTTGTTGTTGTTCGTATCTCAAATTTTTCTTCGTATGTCAAAGCAAAAAAATTTGCCACAAGACATTTCGTATCTCGAACATTCCGTAACTCGAAGCATTCGTATCTCGCGGTACTACTGTATTGTGTACAGAGACTGCTGCAGCTGCTGGTCCCATAGCAGCCCTTAGGACTGGTCTCAGAACTGTTATATGTTACACTATTCTACACTATTCGTATATTACTTTTGAGTTACTTTGACAATGTTCTCTCTCTCTCTCTAGTTCTCTTCTAGTGTAAAAAAAAAGTTCTGATTTTCCTTGCCATTCTCTAGCGTACCGCCATCTGGGAACCACTGCACTAAAGCGCTGCCTTTGACAATAACGCTCTTCTCATCCTTATCTTAGACAAAATCAAAATAATTCAGATTCGTCGATCTCACGAATGTACCGTTGTCTGCCAAAACGTTCACGTGTATATTCAATGAAAAGTAAAATAACTTATTTGCTCTATTTTTTTTTTGAAAACTAATGCATGCTGAATAGGTAACGAGTAAAATATTACTGAAATTTTAGTAGTAATACCTTACACGACTGAAAAAGCAATATGTAACTGTAATACATTACTTTTGTACCTCATTACTCCCAACACAGTTTGTTCCCTGAAAACCACTGATCTACACCCATTATTCGCTAGAGGTACTTGACGATTTGTTAGAGACTTTAGAAGCAGCATTAGAAGGAGACACTGTTTAGAATGATTGCAGTCTGCTGAGAGTCTGAGCTGCAACACACACACACACACACAAAGCTTTCAAAATAAAGATAAAGAACAAAGACTCAGCTCTGTGTGTTTTTTAAAGTGAAACGATGCCTGGAAAAGGGGACGGTTGTTTGAGCTGGAGGAGCTGTTTGTTCAGAGATACTGCTCAAACTCATATTGTGTGTCCCGTGCGTCCGCCCTCGTTTCTGCTTTAGTCATAAAGTACTGCACTCAGAAGCCGTCTGCAGGTTGAACATCTGGAGGATCAGGAGTAGTTCACACCTAAACTACATCTGTTTCATGAAATATAGCAAAATGTAAAAAAAAAATACATTTATTCTGTCGCCGTGGTGCAGTGAACAGCGCGTTGGGCATATACGGTTCGAGGTATCTCACATCTTACGGTCAAAATGTCAAAAAGAATCTTTGACTGAAAACATCCATATTTTTAAAAAGTATTTTTTCCATTTTTCATTGATGACGAGTGAATGCATTGGTTTCATGTTTCAATCTCTTTCCTCCTAGAATTCGTTGAGTAATACACAAGCGCCCTCTCCTGGAGTCACAAAGTAAGTTCCTTTTCAGTCACATTTTCACTTTCCTCTGATTCTTCCTATCAAAATAAGCGTGATGCCCGATACAGTAGCGCTCACAGTTGATTTCACAGTTCATTTTCTTTTCTATTAATCGTTTAGCTCAAGGGTTGGGCTCCAGCATGACGTGGAAACACTGGTTTATTAATGATGAAACAAATAGAACACGACCCGGTTCACCATCGAATGGAAATACACCATCCCCAATCACAGCGACCAGCTCGATCAGAGACCACTAGAGTCTCTTGATGTAACCAATTACGACCTCGCGATAAGAAAAAGATTAAAGTGTGAAATATGAGTGTTTTCTTTTTTCACTGCAAAAAATAACGCAAATCTAAGCAAAAATATCTTGCTGAAAACAAATGAACAAGTGTTTTCAAGCTATTTAGAGAGAAAACTGCATTGAAATGAGAATATTTAACTTGTTTCTAGTCACAAGTGTCTTAAAACTAAGAAAATTCTCTTAAAACTAGGAAGTTTTGTGCATTAAAACAAGTATATGCTCTTAAATCCGGACAGTAACTGATTTAAAATGAGAAATATTTGCTAATGTTTTATGGAAAACGGCATTCTTTCAAGAATGTTAGGGTTTAATTTTAGTGTCCAAAATAGAGTATGTATCTTAAATTCTGGCTTAAAATGATCTATTTAATTTTTATACTTGTTGCTTTGGGCATATTTGCATTCATTAGACGAGTTTATTACGAGAGTTTTAGTTCATGAGAATTGTTCAAGAATCATAGCAGAAACAGTGTTAACTTAAGAATCCTTAATTTAACATGTTTAAATTTTAAAATGTTCGTCTTTTTTATAAGCAGTAAATAATCTTTTTTAATAATAAAAATATATAATGAGAAATCCTATGATTTATACTTCTTGGTGTTTTTTTTTAAATCTTTAAAAACCTGATTAAAAGGTGAGCGATTCTCTATTTAATCCTAGTGTTTCTCACGTGGCCGGCGGAGTGAAGTTTAACCGCAGCGAGCGCTTTACCACCCAATCAAAAAAGCTGAACTTTAAAAATTATTTCCTCAGAAGTTACACTATTTAAACGTAACGGTTTTAATGATTTTCAAAAGTTACAGTGAACAAATTTCAATAGTTTTTGTTTTCTTGGCTGAAGTTTATTTTCGTGTGGCTCCGGGCGGTTCAATTTTCCCCTAAAAAAACTAGGCGGGACCATGTGATTTCCGTTTCCGCAGTGTAGGAACTGCATGAATTAGCCTCTGCTGTTAGACTCCTACCAAGTGAAATGATCATTACCAGTATTTTGCTTTATTTTGGTAAGCACAGATCATTTCTTCGTGTGTCTAAGAGAAGCATTTTTGCCGTGATCCTAATGAGAATATCGTGTGAGGGTGAACAGGATGCCAACATTTTAAACTTCACTACTCTTTAACTAGTCTTTGTTGATGGCTAACCACCGCAGAAGGTAGTGGTCGGAAAAAGTTTTTTGCGAATGCTCACATTTCACTCTCTCTCTCTCTCTGCTGTTTCTCAGTAAAGCTGCAGCGGCGAGCCTGCCGTCCCCGGTCTCTCCGAAGCTTTCCCCAGGCAGCGGCGCAGGTGGGGGCAACTTCCCCTCCTCTTCTACTTCCTCCTCTTCTTCCGGCTCAGTGTCCATCCCTCAGCGCATCCATCAGATGGCAGCCAGCTATGTGCAGGTCACCTCACATTTCCTGTATGCCACGGAGCTCTGGGAGCAGGCTGAGCAGCTGGCCCGCGAGCAAAGAGGTATGCCAACACCATCACCACCCCCACCAATAAACCAGCGACACCTCGGTATAATCACGTTTTAAACCCTGAGCAGTAGAGTTGTCACTGTAGCAAAATGTCAGTATTCAGTTTACCACAGTTACCAGTGAAAATCCACGGCTCTCTGCGCCAATGTCGTAAACACAAAAGTAAGACACAAAATCCTAACTTTAACAAACTACTTGAAATAATACAGCTGAATAAATAATTCACTATTTCTAAACCTTTTTATGAAACAAAATCGGCCATGAACAGAACTTTATTATTATTATTATTATTATTATTATTATTATTATTATTATTATTATTATTATTAGCAGCAGCTATTAAAGGAGAATATAATATACAATGGGCTGAGTCTGAGCAAACGCAACATTAGATCATTGACACCAGCTAACATAGAACTTCTCAGTTAATAACAAACCTCAGCTTTTTTAATAAAGGTGTTTATGAAATCACTGTCACAAACACTTTAGGAAAAGAAGCATTTGTTAGATAACAGGACTTAACAAAAAGTGTTATAGAGCAAATTGAGAATTATTCTTAATATCAAAATGCATTATTACATTAAACTGTTTACATGAATATTTAATTAATTAATTCACTCACTGTAACTGCGAGATTATACACAATGAAATCATGTTAATGCTGCGCTAATGCTAACGATTAGCTAAGCTAATGGTGATGTTTGTTTCCAGTCCGAATATTTTTATAACAAAACCTTTAGATATTTTTAAATTAAAACTTACCTGTCTTTGCATTTAGAGCATTATTTTTTTTAATTTGGAGGTTTGCCGTAATCGTTGGCAGACAGGTTTATGGTTTTCTATGTTCCTTGGTCATCAGCCGCAAATACTTACTATGGCTCGCCCCATCCATCGTGATCCTTCGAGGCACTCACTTGTTTATCAACAAAGATAAGGTTTCATCTTCCGATCGTTGTTCCATGGTTTTGAAATCACTCTTTTCATTACATGCCTTGTTTAAAAGGGAATTTACCAATTAATTAATTAATCAAAAATACATATTGTGTTTTTTTTTTTTTTTTTTGGGATTTGTTGAAATTGGAGTAAATATGAAGAAAAACATTTAAAGGCTGCAGGTAGATGTGCGGAGCTTGAGACCGTGATGGACGGGGTTGAGATGAAGTTGCTGTAGATGTAATCATTTGTTGTTTCTTGTATAGAGTTCTTCGCGGAGCTGGACAAGGCCATGAACGCGCTGATCTTCAACACCAGCAGCATGAACGATCTGGTGCGCTACACTCGCCAGGGTCTGCACTGGCTCCGGCTCGACGCCAAACTCCTGCAGTAGTCGCCGTCACACCTGCCGGAGCTGCCGCGGATCTTGCTGCCACACTGTGCTCATTTCTACACCACTCTGCCAAAACACTTCACATCATCGAGGATTATTTCACCCTCAAGCCTAGATCTTCTCCGGTATTTTACCAACGCTAGTGAAAGCGATTGCACAATTACCAAACGTACGATGGAAGAAAGAGGTTTTGGAGAAACGCTGACCACATCCCAATTGCATCACTGGCTTGTTTTGATTGATCCATACGTCGACATCTTATTTTCTGGCTTATAGGGTTAAGTAGATTTGATTTGAACCAAAGTACCTCCCTTTAACCAAAGGTGCTTTAAACCGATCTCTTTCTCCTTTTATGGCTTTTACGGTGCCTTGTATTTCATATGAGAGACACGGTGTGTGCAGCACTGAAGGATTGTTAAAAACATATGCAGCAAATATCGTCTTTCCTTGGAGCACTGTTTGGCGTCATTGCTCGTCTTATTTTATAGCGTTTTTAAGCCTGGTTTCACACAAGCACCTCTTGATCGTACAGTAGCCAGAGATATTTCACAAGGGGAAATGTAGCACTCGTGTTGGTCTCATTCTCACAATATTGGGGTTGGTTCACTCACCCTCATTTGGTTGCTTTGTTTTAAATGCGAGAGATTCAAACACGTGACCCCGGCAGGTCAACCTGCGATTCAGAAAACGCACGGAAGCAGAATTTTTGTGTTGGAAATGTTTTTAAATCTTGTGAAGCTTCATTCAAACTGTGAGAAAAGCGCAGGAACGTTCAGTAACAGCTCACAGGGGATCAACCTTGTTTTTAAAAAAGCAACAGAGCGAAACAGAAGAGACGGCTTGGAGTTGTTTTTAGGGATGTGAGCGTTACTGAATCTGATTGTGTGACAGTAGCTCAACGTTTGTTTTCTAGAAAACTGCTTTACATAAAAATTCTGCTTTTAATTTGTTGATATTTTAAAATGGAAACCGCGAGGGATGCGCTGCTGCAGACAGAACTCGGATCGCAGTACATTTTCACATTTCCAGCTTTGGAGACAGGGTTGCAATACTTAAGGAGAGATGTATTTCTATTGTAAATGAAAATACGGTATTTAAATATTTATCGTGAGTATAGCGGTCGAGTTAGTAGTGTCGTCGTTCCTCGAAGAGACGGCCGTCTGTAAAGGAATATATTAAATTATGCTCAGATCAGCCACAAAAGTGAAAGAAATGCTGGAAACATATCGACTCTTGCACTATAATCAGTTTTCTGCTCGCTCATGAACAGATCTGTTTGTCTCCTGTCAGTGGAATCATTCGAGGGAGACGGAAATGAAGCGTGTTGGAGATTCTGCCTCCTTTCCACTGGTTCAAGCTGGTTTTCAGAAGGTGTTTTCGGGTTCAAAACACATAAAGTTAATATTCGCGGCGAATAGGCTTTTAACAAAAGTCGAGACCTTTCCAGTCGATCATCTCAAAGTGCTGTTGGTTCGTTTGCGGAGCTCCTGATGCAGGAGTGGAACACTAAAGGAGGCGCTGCACGAGGAACAGGAAAGAGCTAAGCATTTGTGGTTGAAATTCCCTTTTAATGTCCGTGAGTTCATGCACTAACTGTGTTTGGGATGTTTCCAAGCTCTACAGACGCAACGTTTGTCGTCGTTTTATGTTCGTCATCGACGTGTTCTTAAACGTTTAGCTTGACTTCAATCCATATTTAATTTTACCATTCGCCCCGTTGAAAAGTGACACTCACGTGTTTCTATTTAATACTACGCTGTACAGATGTACATAAAAATCTCTTTTAGGGTAAATTTTTACTACGATTTAACATTTGTATTAATTGTAAATAGAATGTGAATATATCAAAAATACATTTTGGTTACTGAAGTCGTTTCTTTTTCAACTGAACACTGTATGTTGGTGATCGCTGTGCTTTCTGTCCTTCTTGATATCGGCGTGAAATCTCTTATATTATGAGTTATTGAGGCTGCTTTGGTGATTTTTCCGCAGCCTCTCTGTGTGCTGATCACATGACGGAGATCTCAAACAGTTAACAATATCATTGGATCAAATTGAAAGTATTGAGATTAAAGAAATCTACGTATAAATAGATATATTCCTATATGGATGCAATATGATTTTAAGGTACTTAAGAGTCTTGATTATCCAAACTTGTAATTTAAAGACATTTTTGATGAAGTTAGTATTACTAATGGGTTTTGCGAGTCTGTTGCGAATCATCTTTGTATTTTGCTGTAATGAGAATAAAATATATATGATTCAAAACCTCCAATTTGTAACTTGTGAGTGTTTTTATATGTTCCATTGTTTTTGGGTGTGGTTGCAGCATTGCATTATTTGCAGGGATTATATTTAAACACATGCAAAAATGATTTTGTAAAGGTTTGCATCTGCAGAATGAAACGCTCATCCCAAGATGTGCATCTGTATTTGTAACAGTGACTTGTGTTCTTTACTATTGTGAATTCAGATATTGTATCAAAATCTGGTTCGTTGATGATGGACAAGGAGGAAATTACTAGTATTTTCTACGAGTGATGCCTTGCTTAAACTCACAAGGTGAACCAAGCGCTAGTCCCTTTACCTCCACAGAAGATCTTCGGTAAGCTGATCCCTACAAAGCAGTCTAAAACAGAGAAACCCAGCAGCAGGATAATCACTTCATTTACAGATTCAAGTAAGTCACTGGATTATTTCTATGAAAAAAAAAAAACAAATTAAACCCATTTCTGATTCAATGTCTAGACAATTGGTGGAAAATAAAAGTTGAATTACGAAACAAAGAATGCCAGGGTCTAGTTTAATCTTTATCACCCAGGCTTCTGAACTGCAGTTCCTCGACCGGCCACTGGTGACTGGCGCCAGACCTGAGCAGGTTCGTATTCACTCCGATGTTAAATTGCTCAACTCTGGAGAGGGCTGGGAAACTCATAATTCCACCCCAGGCTCCACTAGTTTTGTTGGTTTAAATCTCTAGACGTATGATTTATTATTAAGATTTAGTAAGCCTTAAAGTTGTTCATAAATTAAAGGTGGGGTTTCTTGACTGTTCGTTCTTTCACCCCGTCTCGCCACACCTCCTCCAATGGTGTTGTTCATTCCAGTTAATTTCCTCTGATTAACTTGGGTACTCTTGTGTTTCTTCTTTATTTTAGATTTTATTTTCGTTTTGTGTGTGTGTGTGCGTGTGTGTGTGTGTGTGCGTGTGTGTGTGTGTGTGGTTTTAGACTGTCGTGTGGTTTCTACACCACATTCCCTCCTCTGTGGATCTCTTGCCTATTTGTGATGACTGGGAAGTGAAGCACGTTGATGAAGGCAATGCCTGGCGGCGCCCACTATGAGTCTCACAAATCAGTGGGTGACGTGAAATTTCCTTTAAAATCCTCCATCGTTGTTACCCGGTCAAGTCTATCTTAATAAGGTTCAAAAAGGACATTGATGTATTTTGTGTTTTCTCTAAATCACACATGGAGACTCTACCATCTGTTCTGGACTCATAAACACACTCGAAATCTGTGGAGAAACATCTCTCATTTCATACAGAGTTTTATTAATTACTTTTTTTTCATTATGTTGAAAATGTGTTATTGGTGTCACAAAATATGAACCCGAATTGGAAAATGGGTATTATATCTGTAACTTAATCATTTTACTTGCCACATTTTACATCCAAGGGCAAAGTGTTAAAAATGAGACCTATATTCTGATTTCAAAAAAGAATTTTATGGATCAACTATTACTACTTCATTAATTTAAAAAGCTGTAAAAGCCTCATCTCTGTGCTTCAAGTTTAAGATATTTTTTTAATCCATATATTCTCAATTTCTCTTATAACATTGGTATTTCGTTTGTCCTCTGGTGCTTTTTCTTTTTATTTGTTTTGATCATAATTGGTTCATACTATTTTACTCTTGTCTTTTGTGGTTTATCTTCTGTACTGCTTGTAATTCTTACTGTAAATGAAAAATTTTCAATAAAAAAAAAAGTCAATCAATGAGAGGGGGCTGTTTTAATATCTTGTAGTTTTATGACATTTCGCATAATCATAGCTGGTCTCACTACTGTTCTGTACACCTTCCCTTTGATTCTTGCTGACACTCTTCTGTCACACAACACCCCTGACATCCTGACACAAGAGTATCCGACAATAAAACGGTTTCAATAATTCAAACAATTTTAAATATCATTCACCGCTTGTGTTTTTATTTTGACATTACTAAGATATTAGTGAAAAAGCAAACTTTGTCTGGAATGAAATTTGAACCCACACCTCATTTTGGAGACCAGAATTCTCTTTTTAGATAAGGATTTAGACCCTTGAGTCTGGCGCCTTAGACCACTCGGCCATCCTGACACAACAAAGCAATACAATAAAACATCTTTAACTAAAAGTCTTCAATAATGGAAACATTTTTAAAAATCATACACTTCTTGTGTTTTTATTTAGACTCGCATGTTTGTTTTTTGGCATGCCCTTCCTGATGCAACCCTCTCTTTTTATCCAGCTTGGGACCCCTGTGGCTAGATTATTCAAATTATAATAAACTATATATTATATAAACGTTTTTAAGTATTGTTTTTTTATTTTATGAAACACTTTATTTTGTTGTGTTGTGTATTCAACTCTGCTGTATCTTCAGAGGTGCAGACAAATAAAAGTTATTATTTTTTAAAGCTAATATATTGCTATTCGTCTTTTGCTATGGCCAAAAAGTTCTTAAAACATCTTATTCGAGACCATTGAGTTACATCGATAAACCAGAGACATCAAAACTGGTCTGACTGGGGTTGCTATATCTGAAAAGTTCCTGAGAATACTTGCCAAATTTCCATTGACTTAACATGAAGTAAAAGTTTGTGAAGCTGTTACTCAAACTGAAACTTCAAACTAACCACACTTCTGGAGGTTATCAGTCTGCGCAACCACATAGGCTCTAGAGGGAGTTGTATATTTAGCATCAACTTAAAATGGCCATTGCAAATGAATGGGAAATTGCAACGAAAATATCTTCAAGAGTAAACATCAGAAATGAGGGTTTGTTACAAATGTTTGACATCACTGACAGCTCCCCAGCAACTGTTTACCCTAGCTGACATTTTTGAATAATATTTACTTTAAAAGTATAGTTTGGCAATTCTAAAGGTTTTAACTTTGAACACAAAGACATAGAGTACTGGTTAGATTCCAAACACTATGACTTGAGTATCACATTAACAGAAGATGGCACTGTCTCTTGCATGATGTGTGACCTGTAAGTTAAAGGCTACGGTGTAATAACTGCGAGCTTACCCTAAGTCTGTTCTTTTCTTTCAGAGCAGCATCCAGATCTCCGCCAGTCTTTCACCTGTGTTTGGTTCCATTAACATAGAGACACACAGTGCAGGAACTCCGGAGATCATGTGCCGCAGTCCAACTGGTACTTGATCCATTTCCCTCATAGTCGGGACAAACAGTATCTGCTGTTTATTGAATTGGATTACTTTGTTTGTTCTGAAATAACACCTCACAAAGATCCAATCTGATGTTTCGTTTTGTTAGACTAAACCAAATAACATAAAAGTACTTTATTTTCTCACAATTGGGGACAAATTGATAAATTTCAGGTCCATCATCATCATCATCATCATCATCATCATCATCGACATAATCAATTTAAATATTCATGCCACAATGCAAGCAAAACAAATAGAAAAGAGCCCCACGCCACTCTTTACAACTAAAAGAGACACAGAAGGAAAAGTGATTAAAAGACCCTCTGAAGAGATTATGAGGGGAAATGAATGGTTTGGTATTATGGCAGTAGCACTTTGAAGGTTCCCTTAAAAGGCAGGAACAAAACGAATGCAATGGAAACAAGAAAAGCCCAATAAATGAGTGAGTATATTCAATCAGGTTTGTGGGATTGAACGCTACAAAGCCCATCATGTGGGGGATCAACCAGTGCATGCAACTCAATACATTCAGCTTTTTCAGGAAAAGCCCCAAAAGGGTCATGGCAGATGACGGTAGGAGAAAAAAAATGATGGTTGGAAAAAAATAAAGCTGGCCGAAAAAACTACAGAGTCTACGGAGCCCCTAAAGGGTCATTTCTCCTACCGCCATGACCCTTTAGGGGCTCCAAACTATTTCGGACTGTGAAAGCTGTTGAGAAGTTGGTTTACATGGTTTACTCTTTAAATCCTTTCCCTGTCTTTTACAGTTTAAGTACCTTAGCCCATAAATCAGGGGTGCTCACACTTTTTCAGCTTGCGAGCTACTTTTAAAATGACAGTCAAAGTGATCTACCCGCTACAAAAATGTAAAACATCAATCAACAAACAATTATTTTCAACTTTATTGAGAATTGACAAAACACACATAATAATTAACTATTTACATTTTTTGTAATAACCTGAGTTTAATTTGATGACTTGCACTGAATTGAATCAGCCAGGGATGCATAGTCTGGACAGTAGCTGCTGACAGCCAGCCTCAAGCACACTTCCAAATGTTCATCAGTCATTGTGGAACGCTATTTGGACTTAATGATTTTCATGTAGGACTTAATGATTTACTTGGTCCAACTCCTTCACTCATTTTGGTGAGCATAAACTTAAGCATGGGCTAAAAACTGGACGTATTATGCTGATTAGCTTAGCTTTAGCTTTTGTCTCAATTTTGACAAAATGAGTGTTGTAGTAGGTTAATCATTAGAACAGTTGTGAGTGACCTGAATTGGGTGGTACTAGAGTGATTTGTATGGGAGCTATTTGATCCAAATAAACAAAAATAAAAAGATGCTCTAATAAATTTTTTATTGAAACTGAGTCGTGCAGTACAATATGAAGGTGAGGAGTGGCGTGTTACTTGATTTTGGTTGTAATAGAACAATTTAGAATGAAGTTATGAAGCATATTCTGGGTAAAACATATTTTGGATCTGGTCATTTGCAGACGGTCTCTAAGCGATTCCATGTCAGCGGGTTGCTCATAGACAGTAATGTGTTTCTGCGAATGCCAAGGGAAACTTGTTTTGATAAAAAACGTTTTGTAGTTTGTCCGCTACATAACATAGATTAAAAATTATTTGTTTACTAAGAACATTCTGGTCTCGAGCTATTCAGCAGAGAAAACCGAATTTGTGAATCTGCAGATAACTTTACTGAACTGTGACGGGATGGATGATCGGTTGATATTTTTCAATTTCACGCCGCGATCGACATAATGAGCACCCCTGCCATAGATCCTTTCAAGGATCTTTTAGTTTCCTCAACACTCAGAATTCTGAAATTTGAGCGCATCACTGGATGAAAGAGGCAAGGGTCTTTCAAGAGCCGGAAACTCAGAAAGGTTACCTTCCTTCCCCAGCCACTTAAACCCTTTTGCGTTATCATGTCAAAATCACCAGGGTATTTGAACTTTCGATTAGGGTCATTTTGGAAAGTTTCTGTCGTTATTATGATTTTAAAAGTGTAAACACAGTTTCAAAATGCCTTTGTGTTTTCATTCATATTTTCTGAAAAACGCCAAGAAATCAGAAATTTGACAAAGAGAGTAAACTCATGAGCGCAATTGTATGTGTACCATTGAGAATGTGATTTGCAAATCGGACCATTCATCACCTTGTTGCTGTACCTTGTCATGAACATAGGAACCAATCATCATCCACATACTTTTAAAAGTACCCAGAGAAGTACAGTAAAAGTATAAGGTGCAACCCTTCTCCACGAGGCGAGGTACTTTTACCACCATTTTTAGAGTGTGCGCTTCTGATTTAATGTATTTATAAATGTCAAAAATGTTTTAGAGAATTTTAAAGAATCAGTATCTTTTATGCACTTTTTCCTGGTTGGGGTTACTGGGTTCCAGTTCACAAAAAGTTAAAAGCACAGCTACTTTCACCCTTACAATCATGTGAAATAGGAGGAAATCTGTGCATGCAACCGGAGCGGTGATTCAAAAGGAACGCCCATAGCTGGTTTTAAACCCGACAGCTTTGCAGAACTTGAGTTAAAACTAACATGATTCCCAGCACGAAACACAGAAAGCACAGCATTTTCTTCACAAAGCAAGGGGAAATTTGGTAATTATGTCAAATTTTCAATAAATAATTAATTTAAAGTGCATACCTGATGCACATTTAACGTTTTGAGGTGTTTTGGATATAAATGTGTGTATAAATGGTGTGAATACCACTCCTATTACATTTGTATAAAGTCAGTTTGACCATTAAGTAAAAGTCTGCAATGATTTGCAACTGTAATTTGATCAACTGCGGCTCCCCAACCACCAGTATGGATTGACAGCCATGCCTTTGGTTTTTTGTCATACAGAACATGACTTACAGTGATCGAAAAAACTTACACTGGTCTTAAAAAAGGTTTCAGACTCAAAACATAAGTATAAAATAATCACTTAAAGAAAAATATTAATAATACAAGAACATTTCATTCATTAATTTCGGGATCCAAACAACTGATCCAGCTAGTGGCGCTAATGCACCATAAGCAAATTGCCAAAAAAACAACAGAAGAAGAAAAGGCTACGGAAGACCGTCCCGTTTACCAGGGGTTTTCACAGAGGCTGTTTAGGAATGTCCCTCTGGAGGCTTTTAGAACATGGATTGGGACACAGCTTCAGTGTGCCAGTGCCAGTGCCAGTGCCAGTGCCAGATACTTTTGCCCCTGTCAGGTTCTTCCTCAGCCACGCCCCATTTGTGTCTTCCTTGGTCCCGCCCCCTCTCCCTTTCTTCCCTTGCCCCGCCCCCTTGGACTCGCAGCATCAGAGGCGGTCAGAAGTGCAGCGCTGGCTTCACTTTGCCCCGAAACTCCCGGTGTTGTCTTCAAAACAGCAGCTCGTGAAACTCGAGCAGAAAAGACGGAGTAGGGCTCAAGTCGAGTTTGCAGGTAAGCAGCTCCCGTTCAAATGGTTTAAAGAGCTCGGTTCCGCTTGTTTGCTAGTTTCGTGAGTTCAGCACAGCGACAGGTGAATACTCTGAAGACACTTTCCCTTCGCCAGATGAGGAAAATGCTCTTTTATAAGATGGGAATCTAAAGTTTTGCCTCTAAGTACGCGTAAGGCTGTTACACAAGGGCTTTATTGTTACAGAAGTGAATTATGTTGGGGGACTTTGTTCACCAGGGAAAGAAAGAGCGATGCAATCACGCAGAACGGATCCTGACCCTGAACAACAAACACCATAAAGCAGCTCCCTCCATCTCACGGGTCGGAATTTAAACTGCTGGTGACTGTGCTAAATTACATTTGGTCAGCAGTTGTGTTTGATACACTTAACAAAACAAAATGTTTACCGCAACCATTGCTCTGTTCTGTTTTTATGCTAAATGAGCTTTTCGGACAAACTTTTCTGTTGTTTCCTCATCAAAAACATACCTCAAGTTTTGTTCAGAGTGTTTCTTGCATGTTTGTGTAATCCTTTTTTGTGAGATGAAAATGACTCAATGTTCCTTGCAACGCCCATAGTTCTTACCTCCGCCCACTGACCAATCAGATTAATTAAATTGGTGTTCGGAAACAAAGCTAAAACACCATTGTTTCACATGGGCTTCTCGTCTAACTTGTGCTACAGAAAAACACATTCCACTTTATATACATTATTTTTTACGACACCTTGACTCTAACCTTTATTACGACACATTGTTGGTAATCTACACACTGTTTCGCTTGATTTAAAACTGTTTTAAAGCTTTTGGTCTAATATTGATCAAAGTTTCAGCACCTTCTACCATTCTCTGTCAATGGGAGAGTGGAGAGCCAGAACCCTGAAGCACAGCTTGATGTCAGACTTAACAAGTGGATTTGACTTGCGACTGGCGCCATTACGCATACGATACCCAAGATTCCTACATGGCAACTAAAAGTCCCAAAGGGGGCGTGGTGAAAGCATGACAGTGGAACGGGTCATTAATGTGTAAAATTTTTTCCATATACAAACTGTATATGGACATTATAGCAACTGAAGCGTACAAAAACAATTGATAACTTGTTTGTAGGAGTGTTGCTTTTCTTTTGTTCAGTTTCAGCGTCTTCCTTGAATAATCTCTTGATTTAAAATTCTTAGGTTTAGATATGTAATCCTCTATTTGAAAGTGAGGAACAAAATGGCTGCCCTGGGCTAACTGTTTTACTGTAGCTTGCTAATTATATTGTATTTTAGCCCCTGTGTAATCTCTGGCTTGACTAGCATAAGGCAGGAGAGTAGCATGCTTCACGTCGTTCCTTTACGTCTGTGTTTTATGATTGCTCTGCACAGGAAACACGTTACATACGTGCAGTGGTTGATGAAAACACATATACATCAGCTAAACTATGTAAATTCAGCTCTTCTCATACAAGGACTTGAACATTTTTTTTATAAGTTTGTCTCATTTTTGGTTTAGATTGCAAAAGTTTTTGAGTAGATTGAGTTTCAAGCCCACCGTGCCTCGGGATGGAAAAATGGGAATTCAGTTAAATTCTCCATGTTAAATGGTTTCGTCACCCCAGTTCTTGCCGTATCCCGCCTTTCTGCTCATTAATATTTGGTTGTGGTGTGCTGCAACTTCTCATCATAAGGTGCTTCATCAGAAGCCTGACTCCATATCCATAGTTCATTCCTGAAGCTGCAGCTACTGTAAGCATTGTTTAGAGGAACAGGACACCGGAGCTTGGTCTGCTGAAACCTGATCGTTTTGATGCTGAAAAGTGAACCTCATTCTCTGTAAAAGATGGTTCTTGCCATTTCAACGGTGCAAGTACTCTGAATGCAACGCATTCCAGTAACAGAAGTAACACATCCTTTTTCATGATTTTTGTTCATGCTTTTACTGGGTTCTCCTCACTAGATCTTTTAAACTACAGACTTTGACACTTTTCAGACCTAGCAGCTTTTCTTTTTCAAATCTAACTAATTTCCTCTGGGTTTTGGAGACTTGTCCACAAGGGCTGGGCGTTAAATCAATTTGATCTATTAACTCATTTCTGTAGTTGACATCGACATGCTTTGACTGAAAATAGACAGAGGTGGAAAGTAACGAATTACATTTTCTCGCGTTACTGTAATTGAGTAGGTTTCTGTGTATTTCTACTTTTTAAAGTAACTTTTAAATTTTGTAATTTTACTTTTACTTTACTACGTTTTGATTTAAGTATTCTACTTAACTACATTTTAAATCGTATCCGTTACTGAGTAAAAATAAAAAAAAAAAGTAAAATTAAATAAACCAAAAAAAATAGAAATAATTGTTCGTGGAGGGAAGGAGGGGAGCGTGCCCCGGAAGCTACTGCTTAAAGAACGGGAGAACAAACGCAGTTGGCTAACTCAAGAAAGATGGAGACGGACAAGACAGACACACATGATGTAAACCCAGATGAAAGTGAAATGCTGCAGAATTTGAATTCTTCAGAAACAAACCCATTTAAGCGCAAGAAAGGCACCAGCTTCATTATGCGGAGTAAACTTTGTTTGCCCAAGACGACTGAATTGGCAGTTTACAAAAGCTCAACATCAAACCCGCGCGAGCATGTTGAAGTAAGTTAAACATAATACTTTTTTACGTACCGTAATTATTGTTCTGTTGCGTTGCATCAGCGTGTGACATTGCTAATGTTGGTTAGCACTAGGGTTAGAAATTAACAGGAACTTAGGACAAAATGCTCAATTAACGTTAAGCTATTACCAGTGTCACGATTTACTGAAGTCTATGAAAAGAGTTAGAATTGATCTGCAGCAGATGTCGTGTTAGAATTACTATATAACCAATCAAACACTTTTGATGAGAATGCGCTGTCTAAGTGTTTTGATTCGTCACTGAGTTCCACGCATGAGCTGACTCTGTGTTTGCGATTTCTCTCAGTATCGTAAGTTAAATGACAAACTGTAACAGATTTTTTTGTAGACTCAAGTTGTGGACTGCTACTGAAATAAACAATGTTTTTATACTGTGTTCAGTAAATGCCATTAAACAATATTTTTTTTATTATTAGTAGATTATTGGTCTGTTATCTGACAATGGCACAGTTTTTTCATAAATTCTTGAATGTCTCTGACCCGTTTTGCACTACTGTTTCAGTATTTAACAAAAGGATGCTCTACTGAGTTCACAGTTCATACCATATTCAGTGCTTGTGATGTTTCATTGGGTCATTTGCACTAAAATGATTTCCCTAAATTTTTTATATGGTTATTTTATTAATTTTATTGTATTTTATTTATTTGTTTTTATTCCACTTTGTTGTTTCCTTAATAAAAAACAACCAGGTTAAATTTATATCCACATCTTTTACTTTTTATAACTACACTAGAATCACCCACCCACCACTGTTGTTCAAAAATAAAAAAAATACTCAGTAAATTTTACTCAGAGTAAAATTTTAGAAGTTACTTTTTACTTTTACTTGAGTAGATTTTTTGGTCAGTACTTTTACTTGAGTAGATTTTTTGGTCAGTACTTTTACTTGAGTAGCATATTTTATTACTCTTTCCACCTCTGACAATAGACAAAAACACAATGTAAACGCTGCCTCGTTTCTGTAGAATCCGCATTCGCCCTGTGAGCTTCTGCAGAATGTGAGTGCACCCTCAGAGTTTCCGTAGAATACGCATGCTCACCTTGCACCAGAGGTGGGACCAAGTCACTACTTTCATAGTCAAGTCGCAAGTCACGACAGGGCAAGTCAAAAGTCGCTAAATTTAAATTTCAAGTTGTTTACAAAAAAATAATAGTTTACATT
This sequence comes from Danionella cerebrum, assembly GCA_007224835.1. Classification (NCBI taxonomy): domain Eukaryota; kingdom Metazoa; phylum Chordata; class Actinopteri; order Cypriniformes; family Danionidae; genus Danionella; species Danionella cerebrum. The sequence continues at coordinate 66,088 of SRMA01027207.1, read as the reverse complement.
TACCATACGTTCCATTTATTTTAAGAAATGCATAAGTGTATTTCATTTGTAAAAGTTTTTAATGCGTGATTGTTTTGTAAAAGGTTTGTAATGTATGATTGCATTTTGTAAAGTTTAGTTAGTTTCTGTGAAAAGTTACAGTACTTTTATTTTGAAACTAATGGTATTTGAGTCATGTTGCCTGCATATGTGGATAATTTTAGAGATTTTGACACACGATGGATGAGGAGCTTGGGGAGTTTGAGTTGTACAGTGTCGATAAAGCGCACACGGTAACTGAAATATCACATGGTCCTAAGTATGCCGTGACTCATTTATTCAACACGTGTGCTGTCGGTTTCTTCTGATCTTCGTGAGATGGTTCTACACCCTCAGCCGTGTTTGATTCTACTGTTTGGATTTGATTAGGAAAGCCATCATTTTTGTACCCAAATTAAATGGTCGTAGGCATCATTGTTTAGAGATTTGTTAGAACCAGCGGCTGACAGGACGCTACGACGGCATTGTTTTGCGCATGCGTAACCAAACAACATGCGTTTGATCTTTTCTTCAGGAGGATTACTATTAATGGATTTGTTTTCAAAAACAAATTAACTTGACAATGTATTATATGTTTTTTCATAATGAATCCTTATCGAACATCATAAACGAACCGTTTCTTTTTGTTACGTGACAATATATTTATATAATATATATTAACTTTTGAGACGATAAATAAATGTTTTTGTCCACTGCACATCCCTCAATTTCTTTTGTGTTTATAATGTCTGTTAGATACGTCGCTTCTGACTGAAGTAGCCATCGCGCCCCTCTCTCTCTCTCTCTCTCTCTCTCTCTCTCTCTCTCTCTCTCTCTCTCTCTCTCTCTCTCTCTCTCTCTCTCTCTCTGACACAAAAGCATGTGAGATGCGATCTCACTCAGAGCGAAATGTGAATAATAAGTCCCGAGTTCATTTAGGTTCAAGTCCAAGTCGAGTCGCATGTCATCAAATTAATGACTCAAGTCCACTCCTCTGGCGTAACCAAACAACACGTGTTGGACGTTTACTTCAGGAGGATTAACAGATTTTTTTTCAAAAACGATTAAACTTGTCAATGAAAACTTAATCGATCTGCACAGATTACAGATTAATTACAGATTGATTTCATCCGTGGCAATGATGTCGATCCTGCAACACATGTGTAGGATTTGCTCCCCCATTTGATTTTCCTGCCCTCATTAACATCGAACGTGTGTTTACAAACAAATCACGAATAAAGTATTGTTATAGAGCTCCAAATCAAACATAGACATTCCGTGTATGTTTAAAGAAGTCCTAAACTTACAGGAAGTTAATGAATAAACTGTTTTAAAGAGAGTTGACCAAAGGTATTTGTGTGCACATGCGCAACCGGTCTGCAGTCTTCGAGGATGCCATTAAGTGTCACCCGTCCATTCATTTATTATTAAAAATAGAACTGTACACATTGAATTTGGAGTTTAATTTCAATTCAATCTAAAACAAAATAACAATGAGACCAAAATGTCATTTATTATAGTGTGAGAAAAAAAATAGAGAGTTGTTTTGGTTATGTGGTCCGTCCACATATTAAGCGGCACCATTTTCATGTAATCACACATTTTTCAAAACGCTGGCCAAGGTGAATCATATTTAAAATGCGCTGCACCCAGGGTTCGGGTGGGCAGTGAAATCACATATTTCTGTGTTCGGGGAGTGGAGTTTGTCATGGTCAGCACACTACATTACCCATTTGTTTCCAGCGTAATGGCAGCCAAAACGAGACCTGTGTAGCTGTTTACATGCTGACTTAGAACATGCACAGGAGGATTACATGCAGATGTTTCTTGTTTGATCCCTGAACTGAGGCGCTGGTGTTTTTGCAAACTTAATGTTGAATACTGAATCAGTTACCACCTTTTGGTTTGGTGTCATTACAGCTTTTCAGGGTTTTTGAGTGTATGTGTTGATTTAGTTTTTTTGTTTTTTTTTTGGGAAAATGGACGTGTGGGTAAATATTTTAGTTATTTTCGTTATACCAGTACAACTAGTCTTGGCTGTTCTTACTTTACTCTTATTTCCTTTTTGTCAGTCTGCTTTTTATCTCTCAACACCCCATTTTAAATGTAAACTTTCTTCATTTTGTGACATGATACGACCCCAAAGTGCTTCCATATTACAAACTTGGAAACATTGCTTCTTTAAATTTGTCTGCCTCAAGGATATCAGGAAAGAAACCGTCCCAAATCCCTTAATTAACCCTGATTGGTCCTCTGTGGGAGCTATTTTTCTATTCTAATTAACTTTTTTTTTTGCATCAATCAATTCAATAAGTTCAGTGTAGGGATGCAACTAACACTTCTTTTGTTAATCGATTAGTTTGGTGATTTTTTTTTTTTGATTAATCAGATAAAAACTAAAGCTTCTTTCATTTGATGTTTATTTTTAAGTACATAAAACCATTTAAAAAATGCAAAATCCACGCATAGTTTAATTTTTTTTAACTGTAACATTTTAAACCTTAAATAAAAAGATAAACTTTGTTTTTGAACAGTAAAAGGTTTCTAAATATCCCTAATATAAAAAAAGCAAAACAATTTGACATTAATTTTCAGAAATTAGAACAAAAAATGATGAAAATGATGTGGACTCTAAATATCTGTAGTGTTTTGTTTCTTTCCTTTCTGCAAAATACCTTTTTTGCATGATCAGTGCAGTTTAATTTTTAATTCTGATAGCTGAACACTCTTGCTGAGTAGAGTACTTTGTGGCCGCTGCACACATGAATAAATGCTTTATGAGAGAGAGGCAGGTGTTGGTCAGGCAGGAAACTGATCTGATGCCCGTCACCTGAGCTCGCGGCGTAACCCCAACCTCCTTCAGACACCACGGTTTCTATTGCTTCAGTTTTCTTTACAATCAACCCCCTGCTAACCAAAAACCACTGCAGGCTCTGGTAAAATTGGCTTTGCTTTAGTGCGGCTCATCATTTTCTGCTTTGATTATTTAAACCAGGCCCAGCTTCACTCTCATGTACTGCTCATTGTTTCCCACTGGGTTCCATTCAGATGCACACAACTAACCTGAACCAGGAATGCAAGCCTCCTGCTGAAAAGTTAAACTGGAGTGAACTGAATACTCATCATGTGTTACAACTCGAGCACACGAGGTTGAATGGGTGAACTTGTAGATTTTATGAGAAAATAACTTTTTAGGACTTCACTGTTGTTGTCAAGTCAGTTTGAGTGCTGTCATGTTCAAGAAACCAGTTTATTGCCGCTCAAGGTTAGACATGTAGAGCTTGATTGTGTTTATTTGAGTTATTGCTGCCTATCTATCAGCTCAAACCAGTCTGACCATTCTCGTCTGGCATCAACAAGGCATTTGCTCCCACAGAACTGCAGCTCTTTGGATATTTTCAGTTTTTCTAACCATTGTTTGAAAACTCTAGAAATGGTTGCACGTGGAAATCCCAGTAGGTCAGTAGTTTCTAAAATACTCAGACCAGTCACGTCCGGCACCAACAACCATGCTGCGTTCAAAGTCATCAAATCCCCTTTCTTAAGCATGTAACGCAAATTAAAATGTGATTTAATACATCCTCGTCTTTTCAGTTTCATTTTACAGACCCCAAATCAGTGCCATCTAGTGGTGAAAAGAGGGATAGCCCTTGAAAGATCTTTGATATGGCTTGTATTTTCAAAGTTCTGGCATAAAACGTGCTTGGAACAGTTTTAGTATAGCTTTACTAATTATACAATTTTCACAACGTTTTGTCAACGTTTTTATGGGGGACAACACTTTTGGTTTTTGCTACAAAATATAACACATTTCCATTCTCAAATTTGTTTAGACAGTAAAAATGACAAGATTTAATACTTGAATTGTATACAGTGTTTCCCCTAGGATCATGGCTTGGGGGGGGGGTTGTGGTGTTATGGGTGGTGCGGCAAAACACTCACACAAACACTTAATAGTGTTTATATGTTTCATTTAATTGCAGTATACCAATATATTATAATGTGTGAACAATTACTGTACAATAACTAAACAACTGTACACTGAACTAAACACTAAACATCAGATTTATTTTAATATGTTAATTATTCACAAAGTGTGCAGCTTTTGTCACTGCAGTGCATCTTTCTGGGCTTCTGAAAGAACATTTCCAGAGCATCTTGGTATGGATAGTCTGAAACTTCTGGCCCATTTGTTGAGATCCGCATGCAGGCTGCAAGATGGTCCCCTTGCAGCCTATTGCGAATGTCTGTTTTGACCTGTAAATACATTAACTGTTAGGCTTTAAAAGTGATAACTGATAGTAACAACGGTAAAAATCAACTTAATATAGTGATAGTTTAAAGCAGGAAATGCCATTGTATAACTAACTAGCTAGCTATTAATTAAGCAATTTATTTATCAATTCGTTCATTCATGCTTGTGTGTATTTACTTACTTACCAAGATCAGTCTTGTACAGCCAGGGGGAGTATTTCGCCTCTGACAGCCAAGCTGGGTCAAAACCTGTCGTTCTGTGGTGGCTAGACTTTTGCTGCTTGTCAGGGGCAAGACATGCAGCACTTGGGCTCTTTTCTGTACTTTGATTCGGAGTAGGAAAGCTACACCGGCTGCTGCTCGCAGCAGAACACGGGCTGTCATCGTCACCACCTTGGGAGCGTATATTTTTGCCTGCTGCAACATATTCTCCGACGCGCGGTGTTTGTCCGCTGATGGGTGTGTGTGTGTGCGCGCATTGGAGCGGAACTCTGCGGTGCGCGTGCATCGGGGCGGAACTCCGCCGTGCGCGACACGGAGGACAATTGTAAACGCGCAAACGTTGAGACAGAAATTACATGCCATCGTATAAATAACATAATGCTATTTAGTTTAATAAAAGAAAAAAGCAAAGACCTGTTATATATAAATTACTTCTGTCGTTATTCGACGAAAATAAAATAAAATTAACTTGACCTTCAAGGGGGGCGGGGGGTGCCGTTAAGGGGGCGGGTGCCCCCCTAATATAATGGTAAGGGAAACACTTATATAATTTTTATATAATTTTATAAAAAATTATCTCAAGCATTGCCACAAAAACTGTTTTAAAGATAAATTATTAGAGCAAATTGGATAGTAAAAGACTAAAGTGAGAAAAAAAACACAACAAGCGTCAGTTTTGTCAGTTCTTCAAAAGACGTGCTCGGAGAAGAGTTTTTTTAGCTGGTTCCAGAACAATTCAAACCTTGGACAAAGGGTTTCTCCATAACATGTAAGTGCCCTTAGAAAAGAAGAGATTTGTAAATGTTTTTCTAATTAGGATCAACAACCCCTCCTTCACTCTTCTCTCAGAAGTTTAAAGCCTAATTTATTAATATTTAATAATAATAATAATCTTGGTTCATATTTTCTTTGTTAAGAATCTTTTTAATTTCACATATAAATACAGGAACAGGTTTTTACTTTTCTATATAATGCTATTTTCTTAAAAGAAAAATGCTAACTTACAGTAGCAGCTTGCCCTCAGACGCATTATGTGAAGCAAGTTGTATTAATGTTTGCTAGATAAGGAGATTCAGAGAACTATCCCTTGGGTTCTATCACTTATGCTTCAACACACCTTGCTTTTAACACTCAGATGAAATAATGTTCAAGACCGATTTATTTATTTTTGTCATCTGAAACACAGAGAACACTCTGAACTGAAATTGTTGATATGGATTGAGCTTCTTGCAGACTGCGATTCATTACATTCAGCGGCTCTCCACATGAACTGTGTAACTCACAAAGAGGAAACAGGATGATCCAAACGGCCACCCTTTGCTTCCCAGAGACATTTCTGAACAATGTGACCCATTCCTTCAGCATGATCAAGCATGAAAAATGCCTCTGTAAGACAGTCAGATGGTTCACTCTAAACCACACACATATCAATCTTTATAACAGACAGTGCTCAGCATTGATGAGTACACCACACTACGTTTATCCCAAAACTTGTCTTTCAGAATCAACATTTTCCATGAGATACTATTACAAAATTCTACCACAAATGTGGGCCATTCATTACAAACAAGATTTGTTCATTTGTACAAAAAAGGATTTGTCTTAACAAATTCATTCAAGCTTATTGAGAACTATTACTTGCTCATCACTTTTTAAAAGCAAGCTGTTTTTTCTGGGAGGCATTTGGCTCATGATCATGTGCGGATGGTCTCCTTTGTATTGTTTTTACCTTTTTGTTAACTGTTTCCTTTGTTTAAATTTTACATTTTTTATGTTTTAATGGAAAGCACTTTGGGCTGACAAGTTATGTATAAGTGCTATAAAAATAAAGTTCTGATTTGATTGAAGAAAATGAGTGTATCCCAATCATAATCTTATAGGAGAAAAAAACGCATTTAAGACAACATTCTAAGGAACGGACATCAACCACGGGTGAATCTAACAATTCATTTAAGAGATCTCCAGCAGACAGGGGACTACAAAAAAGTACTTTGTAACAAAGAAAAGCCCCTCCCATTTCAAACTCTTTCAGCATGGAAGACAAAAGTCACAAAATCTGAGATTGGAAATGATTTCTTTACACAAAACGTTGAGGGCTGCAAGAAGAGTTTTACATATCCGTCAAAGTACTGTAGCAAAAGTGATCCAAATATTTAAGAAAGGTGGAAGTTCATTTAACAGCGACGTCTACACCATCCATGGAAGTTAACATCTCAACGTAAGCATCTTCTGATGACAAGGTTGAAGGACATCACCAGCAAATTTACTGCAGTTAGCTAAAGCAGTGAAAAGCCGAAGTAGACCGAACTAGAGCACACTGCAGAGGACTGGCATGCATGTGTCCATGAAGGAAGACTTTCCTAAAAGCCATGCGCTAAAAAAGCATGCTTAGAAGTTGCCCATGCTGAAAAAGATGAAGACTGCTGGGACTAGACTCTGGAGTGATGAGACAAAAATAGCTGATTTTGGAACTAATGGTTTAAAAACTGGATTTAAAAAAAGCCTGGTTCCTACTGTGAAACATGGTGGTGGCAGAGTTCTGATATGTGGTTGCAGGAGTGCTGCATTTCATCATGAACTAAACAATGTTCTGCTTGATACTGAGGAAGAAGATGCCATCACTCTTGAGTACTTTTCCAACACGTCAATGACCCCAAACACTCGTCTAAAGCTACTGCTGCATTTCTGAAGAAGAACTGGGGGGGGAGGGTTCGAAGGGAGGTTCAGAAGGGCTGAAACTTCTTGGAAAAAGAAAGATGCAGCAATCTGTCACCAACTTGTTGATTCCATGCCTAGAATACTTGGTGCAGTCCTTAGAAAATCGCAGTGCTCGTACAAAATACCAGATTTTGTAGTTTCTGTAGATTCAGTCGTTTTTGTTGGGGGTGTGTCCATATTTTTTTCAACCAATTTGAATAAAACTGAAGGTTTTCTGGTCTAAGATGTTCTGGAGGTAAATGCGTGTTCAATAAAACTCAGCCTTGTGAAAAGTTTTGAAATTGTTCTTTTGTTCATTGAGCTACTGGTTAAATTCTTACTTTGTAAAGGGGTGCACTCATTTATGCTGAGCACTTTATACACAGTCTGTATTTATTTAATATTGTTCCAGTCTGCAGTGCGCACAGCCCTGTTAGATCTGGGACGAGCTCTAGGAAGCATCACATGGTTCTCAAGGACAGTAGAGTTGAAAACACCTGAGTGAAACAGACTGTGTCAGCACAGGTCCAGATCTGGGATGGGGTCGAGAAATTATAAAACACTTGAGAAATGTTTACATTAAATTCCATATAGAAATGTTGTACATTTCTTTATGTACACGATTAGATCTTTGATAATACTGGAAATATGACTCTGGCTCTATATCAGAGGATCTGGTTCTCAGAAGAGTTGTTATTTATTATTTCTTTTTTGCAGTACAAGGGAAAAACTAGAGGAATGCAACACTCAGGAGAACAGAAACATGTAAAGCTCTTCCATCTACAGTTTCATAGAAGTTGATGAGATAAAATCACTCTTCTCAGTGTTAGGAGTGTTCCTGACCACAATATGATGCTGGGGTTGTACAAAGGCTAATACATGTTGTGTTTTCTTTACTTAGAAATCCAATTTTTATCAATTTAACACACCCTCAACTACTGAACTGCTGCCTACTGTATATATAAGAAGTCAGAAGTGTCTCAATGAGGCAGATGGTATAAATATATTATCTGCTGCAGTGAGACATGTGTGGAAAGACACATCCCGTGATGGTCGTGGAGAAGATGTTTATCAGTTTGAGAGAAAACATCGGAGCAGATGCAGAATTAGGTTAAGAACTGGCCAACGCATTATTTATAACTGGAAGAAAGGGGATTGATTTTGAGAAAGAAATATGGCTGGAAAAAACTCTAAAAGATCGTGATCACTCAAATGTTTGGTGAAATCACAGTTAGAACTCAGTAGAACTTGTTTAAAAGTGAAAGTAAGAGCATTTCCACACAAACAATGTGTTCGAACTCAAGGCATTGGGACTGAACAGCTGTGTAGCCGTAAGAAACTCGGTGAGACTAACTAGGAAACAAAAGGCTTCAGTTTGCGAATAAGCATAAAGATCAGACTCTGGAGTAATGGAAGAAGGTCATGTGATCTGATGAGTCCAGAGTGATGCACCTATCATGCCTACTGTTCAAGCCTGTGGGTGCAGTGCTATGATCTCAGGTTCAGCAACAGGAAGTGCTTAAAGAATGAGGTCAGCTGACTCCTTGGTCGCTTCTCATTAGCATAAAGTTAAACATTTTTAAACTTTCATTGCTTGTTGCTGGCCACGCCCACAAGTTGTCGCCAGCAGTCCCATATGCTCTCATTACTGGTGTCCATTGAAATTGAATGGGATTGCATCGCCCTGTCACTGCTCGCTTCTTTTGGTATGCACCATACAAAATGGTGGTGTGACTCCAAAAAACGGGCAACGTGACGGCCATTGGGCAACTTTTCCGAGCTGGACATGCACACATGCAATGCCCCTCTCACACGCAGCTGTTATATACAACATACTTCGCAATTCTAAACAAGAATGTGATGGTAGGCACCGTAAAATCTGTCTCATGACAGGATGACAGCGGTACGTCAGCTCTGTTGAGAAGGGCCTGGCTGCAGACTTGCGCTTGCACTGACACTATTCGACAGCACGAAACACATGACTCATACATGTGGTAGAATGGCGGACGCAGTCATCTCCCTCTTTTCTTGAATCGACAAATCACGTATTTAATCTTCTGCATATTTATTAAGAAGAACGAAATCAATAGAAAGAAAATAAAACTATGAGCTCTGTTGATCAGCTCAGAATCACGAGTTCAGAGTCAGAAACATGATCAGGAAGTATGTAGTGAAGCAAATTACAACAAGGTCTTTTACAAAATAAAAGCACAGTACCACAAATGCTTTAATAATAGAATAGGGGTACAAACAACTAATGTTATATTGTGTTGTTAGGTTTTTGTTTGCCATACATTACGTCGACAATGAATTCTGCTATAACAATCATAAAGAAATAATGAAATTAACTCAACATAAGATTCTCATCAGGTATTGATAAATTGAGCAGTTTTATATTTTAACATTTAGTGTTAAAAATGTTTTAATGGGTAAAACTATTGACGGCACAGCTGACCGTCCATCATCCCTTACTTCCCTGACAAAATGAGGAAAGGCATAGCTTTGTTAAAAGTAATTTAGAACTTCATAATAAACTTCAATAAACAAAAACAAAAGGATGAAAAAGTTTGTGCACCCGTGTAAATGCTCAAGATTTTCCTTTATAAATCATGGTCTGGATAAGAACCAGAACTTTGAGTTGAATATATCAAATACTTGAGAAGTGAAAAGAAGTGGCAAATGTGCAAGCAAAATTTAATTTAATTTAAACAAAATTAGGCATGTTGTGCAACCTCCTTTTGCGGAAAGGATAGCCTTTTAATGTTCTATAGCATCTAATTGGAGTCGGAGCATGGACAGGGCGCTTTAATGTTCAGATGCTCAATATTATTTCTGGTTCCTCTTCATAAATACTGCAGTAGATTTGGAGCAGTGGTCTCTGTCTTGTTGAAAGATCCAGCTTCAACTTTCTCTGATTCCTGGACATTGTTTTTCAGGATCTGCTGATATTGAGTGGAATCCATGCGACTCCCAACTTAAACAAACCCCACATCACTTTTACTGAAGGGAGCAAGTGTTCTTCTTGGAATTCTGTTCATAACCCCCTTGTTTTGACCAAATAACTATTTTTGTTAAATCAGTCCATAACACCAAGTCCAAGCTGGCTTGTCCCTGCTTCTGCGGCCTTCAAGCGACACTGTTTTTGGCGTGTGCTGAGAAAAAGCTTATTCCACACAAGTATGATGCACAGCTGTACATTCCCACAGCCCTCTATTGGCCTACTGCTGCAAAGTTTTGCAGATCTCCCTTGGTCTCAAAAACTCTCACCAGTAAAACTAGATCTTGAGATCAGAGCTTCTGAAAGCTATGAGATGTGTGATGGGAGATCTATCTACACAATGTTTAATGAAGTATGTTAACTCTTAATTTCTTGAGAAACATGACATGTTTCCAGAGAGTATCATTCCAAAAAAATCCTGGCTTCCCGATAAAATACACCTATTTTTTTATTTAGGTAAGAAATACACATTTATTTAAAAAAATCCATTGCTTGAGTTTGTGGCTGTTCTGTGCTGTGGCTTCCCTGGAAACACCATCTCTGCATCTCGCGTTTCCACCAGGCAGATAGAGTTACAGATCTGATCTTGGAGCCTTTTCCTGGTGTGTAGAAAATGTCCCCAAGCAAGACAGAGGTATAACAAAATATATCTGTCTCTTCCTGGTGCATCGCTGCTATTAGAGTTCAAAGATCTCTAGAAGTTGATGAACCAAGACTTGGAAGAAATGAAAGGACGGAAAGTTTATGAGGATTGGTTGAATGTTGGGTAGCGGTTCTCATGAAGCTTGTGTTGGTATCATTTGGTAGGAGGTGTTCCAATCTGTAGCTTAAGATTATGTAAGACAGAATAAAAGTGAAACTTTGTCCTAGAGCTTTTGTGCCAGGCCGTGCAGTTTAAAGGGATATTGTATGTTCAGTAATAAAAATCCTTGCCATCTTGGTTTCATCAAGGGACTCTTTTTCTCTCCAAAAACTACTAGTCATTGTGTTAGAGCTAAAAACAAACATTTATTTAACTGAGCTACAGCTTGTTAGGATCTCTATCTTTCTTTTTTTCTCTTAGGATTAGGCTTTTCATTCAGTGACCCAGCATTTGTAAGTCCTTTTCTAAGAGCAATTCTTTTGTACCGGATGCTCTACGTGTTTTTTGTAATTAAACTGATCAGAATTGACATCAGTGTTAAAATGCCAAAGAGAAATGAGTTAAAAGCTTGAAATAAACGATAATATGAAAGTTTTTTTTTTCTAATTAGTTGCAATATTAAACGTAAACTTTCAGTCTGCTGGGTTTCTACAGGGGTTCGGCTTCTGTGTAGTTTTTAGATTTAATATGTTTAATTTTCTATTTTAAGAAGAGTTATCTAGTTTAGACTTGTGGAAATTTTCTAGAAATTTTGCCTCAATCACTGTTAAGTTCTGATAAACTGAAGCTATTATAAGTCGTTTTATACGTACTGACCACAAACATTGGACGTTGTGCTTGACACTGATGCAGTGCGGCCCGTGTCGGAATCCTGAGTAAGCCAGATTTCTTTGTTTTGAGAACATACTGTGTTTGGCGTCTAAAATGAAGCACTAACATTCAATGATGATTGCTTTAAGCAGAGATTTCAAATATCCCAGTTTTAAGACCATTTGTCTAGCTTTAAGACACTTGTGACTTCAATGTTTTACTTTCTAAACGGCGTGAGAACACTTGCTTTGAGATTGAGTTTTGTCTATTTTTAAGATCCATCAGCATTTGTTGTTAGCTAGACATTTTTGCTCTTTTTAAGAAAGTCAAATTCTCTCTCTCTATTGGTACATTTTTTTTATTGCTTAATCTAACTACTTTTGAGGTTTTTTTGTTGACATTGACACGTTTTTTTTTGTTTGCTTCTGTTCTCTTGGTGTCACAGACACTTCGTTCATATACCGGTAGTCTTTTACCCTTTAACTTCAGGGTTAGGGTGTTCTATATCTTCTGGATAGTTGTGCTGTTGGTATAGTACTTTTATTAGTTAATTTTACTCTAGTGTTCAAAACATTTGAGTTTCTTAGATCTGAAGATATTTAAAAAAAACTTTTGTTGGAGAGCAGTTGCTAAGAAGCTCAAATAGCTTTGGAATCTGGGTGTCTCCTCTGAAATGTCCTTTTATTCTTTTGTTAAAATTGTCTCAAAGTTATTTTAAGAATCCTTCGCTTTGTGGCACCAGACTCTTTGTGGATATTTAATCTGTCGCATGGAAACTTGTGTAGAGTTTATGCTAATTGTTTTTAAATTGTTTATTTTATTTATCATTTCAATTATTGTTCTAGTGGGTGATAGTTTGTGAAATGTTTTTTTATGTGAAATGTTTTATTCAATGAATGAAACATGTTAACCTACTAAAATAGTTTTTACCCCTTTATTGAGAAATTCTCGGATAATGTTTGTCTACAGTTGAGTCGCATGGAAATTTGGGTCATAGGTAAATATTCCTAGAGCACCAGCTTGCCCGTGTTACCCCAGCAGTGGCTCATCACAGCGAATCTGACAGAAAAGGTTTAGCTCAGGATTGATTTAGTTGCTATAGAGGGTTGTTCATGAAAAGAATCCAGAAAAGGAAATAATCTTATTGTTGGCAGTTGTTTATTCAGTGTGTGTTGTTGAGTATTTGTTGTTTATAGGAATGTTTTAGTGTCTTGTTTATAGGATTAAAATGATTGTCTACTACAGTAAAGAAAAAATGTTTATGGATCAGGTTTATTAGCTTCCTGATTTAAGCAACTGCAGTATCACGTTTGACCTCAGTGATGATGGCGCTAAAGAGCCGGTTCATCCCTCCAGAGCAGGAGAAGACTTCACATTGTGGTAGGAACTCTCAAAGTACAGGAAACTTAAAACAATATAATTATTTCTTTTTCCATTAAAGGTGGAGCCTTTGTTGTGCACAGACTATGACATGAACATACATGGAGGAAATAAAGGCAACACTCCCGTGAAAGAAAACCCCATTGACTGTTGCCACAATTTGTATTGTTGGATTTCATTTCTTCAGGAAACACTAAATACAGAAAACTGCTGATATTTTCATCATCGGTCAGATTGGAGGTAATCCACACTTTTCAAAAACAACATTGACGTTAAATAGTTTAACGCCAGGTCCACACAAATCCAGCCTCCACACGTGTCCGGTAAAAAAAATAAATGCACCCCTCGGAGACTCAAACACCCCTGAAACGCTGTAATGATTCATGGCATTTTCGTGCACAAACACAGAAGCCTCTGTTGAGGGGGATGTGGAGCACATCAAGTTATATGAACACGATGCTGCCGTTACGTATGGGCGAACAGCGCTGAAAATATCCGTTTTGAAAATAACCGGGAAGGTGTGGGTAGAACTAGAAGTCAGCTAGAGTAGTTTCATTATCAAAAACACATTATATATACTGACCTGAAATAATCAAAGATCAACTGAAGTGAAAGTGACATTACTACCAGATCTGGAGTGACCCATAAAAGGAATTTGTGCTCTACATTTAACCCCTCCAAGTACACACAAACACATGTGGTACACACAAACACATGTGGATGTGGTGACACAAATCTCCTGTCTTCATTGGACTTCCTTTAGTTCAGTAGTTGTCTTGGTGAAACAGCAAATCCTTCATAGTAAAACTTCCCAGTAACAAGTTCTGCTTGTTCTGCCAGTTCAAACGAATCAGAACGGAGAATGCTCTGACTGAGGAAGTCTGTACAGTGGCAGGGGTATCGTTTGGAACATAAAACCTCTTCCTTTCTTGTTTGCCATCTTCTCTGGGAATTGATGGTCCTGGGCCCTTTTTATTCTCAAACTTTCAGGAGGCTTTTTTTTTGTCTGTCCAGATGCCATTCTCAGGGGTGAAATATTCCCAATGGTGGACGTCTTGTCTGAGAGGCCCATCTTGCCTGAGTAGAATATTGCTGCTCTGACTGAACAGCCAAGTCCAGGATGTCTTCCAGGGTGCATCTTGGGGTTTCTGAGATGTTTAAGGAGGGCCGTTTTAGAAAAATGTACAGTTTACATGATTTTTTTGTGTGTGTATTTTGTATGGATTCATGAAGAAACTCACTGAAGACATAAATGAAAAATAACATGTATATTTTTATAATCCATTTATATAAAAACTTGGTCTTAAGCATTCAGACGGTTTCTGTGAGATTGTTTTTGGTGCCGCTTTCATGGCATGTCCTTCCTCTGAATTTCCTTTGTTCTCCGTCCCACGGCATTGTGTTTATTTTCCTTCAGTGAAGGCTTCTGTTACTGGATGCCAGATGGAAGTTACTGGATGCCATTTTTTCAGTCTCTCAAGAGATGTGTAAAACTACTAAGAATAATTTCACAGTTACCGTGGCAAGAACGTGTAGTGACACCATTTGAAATGTAATTGTTTAATAAATAAATGTGTCATAAAATGATTGTCTTCTCGGTAAAAGCTATTGACAAACATAACGCGTCTATAAAAATAACACTCGACCGTAATTCTCCAAAAGATACTCCAGAGCATCTGTATTGGGCTGAGATCTGCGCTCTGACTTGGTGAATTTACATTTTTATTCTGTTCTGTTTCTTTTAGTTTTTTTTTGGTCATTGTCTTGCTGCGCCTCCAACTTCTGCACAGTTTCAGCTGACTGACGACAGACAGTCTCTGTGTTTAATTTGTGGACTGGGCGCTCCTGCTATTTCTGATGTGTCAAAGGGAGAAAACATGTTCTGGGTCAGGAATAGTTTTCATCACTTTGCACATTATCTCGATCTTAACCGTTATTTTGTACATGATTCCTGTGAAAGTTTCAGAACTTTCAGGATCTAAGGCTTTAATTTAGGGGTTAAAACAACAAGTCAGTCATGCAGCTTTTTGTTATTTTCTGGGTAAATGAATTTGGGCTCTAAAGATTCCTGGAGCCTCATGTGGTTCTGTTCTTATCATCACATTCTGTGATGTTCAGTGGAATGGCTGCACAGTCTCGTGCCCAGTCGGCTGTGGAGTTCCACAAGACTCAATTTTAGGCCCCTTACTATTTGCCTTTTATTTATTTCCCCTCGCAAGATGAAATTAATTTAATGTGTCATAACGTCATTATGCAGATTTATGCCGCAATAGACCATTCTGGTTCCAGCCCATGTGACACCCTACTGGAATGTGTCTCTGAAGTAAAGCTGTGGCTGGCGGGTTATTTTCTCCGTTTGAACCAAGACAAATGTGAGTTTATTGTGTTCAGGACAGCGGAGCCTTCGAAGTTTGCAGCACCTTTAAAAGAAAACTGTGTGCTCCGGAACCTTTTTGGAGCAAGTCAATATAGTAGTGCGAGCTTCGTTTTTTCAGTCATGTCAGCTGAGGAAAGTCAGATCATTCCTCGACAGTCATGCTTTGAATCATGTGATTGTTGAGAATCAAGACTTGATTACTGTCTGCGTTGTATTTTGGCATTAATAAATCACGCCTGGACAAATTTGCAGGTAGTCTAGAATGCTGCAGTACACTTTAAAACTCACTCAAAGAAACACTGTCACATATCGCCTAATTTACTACATTTACACTGGCCAACTGTTATGGTTTTGTACACAATACTATGTTATTTGTTTTAAGTTCCTGCCTCTTCCTCTCAAGTGTGTAACTGTACTGGGAGTTTTTAAAGACCCACCTTTTAAAAGCTGCGTTTGGTGTGTAAAGCACATGGATGTTTATATGTGCAGTGTTCTGGGCAAACATTGTGTTGTAGTGTGGTGCTTTAACAAATACATTTTGATTTACTATGTTGGGTTTGGCACTTTGCAGACGGACCCGAAGTGATCCTGTATCACTACATCCTGTGGAGGAAGACATATTTTGACAAAAAAGTGTTGCAGCTTGTACTTAGCACAGATTAAAAAGAAGTGTTGTGCGTCTATTAAGGGTGTTTGGGTTACTGAGCAAAGAAAACTGAATCTGTGAATCTCTAGCAGCGTTACTGATCTCTGCTGGGGTGTTAGCAATCCGACAGACGAGGACCCAAGTGCAGTGGTAAGGCAGATTCTTTAATATAAATAATACTGTAGACAGAAGCGTACATAAACTCCAGGCATAAAACAAACCACAGGCGTGAATGCAGTATAACCAAGTGAAGGGTAAACAGAAAGAGAAGAATATATAGGAGAGATAATTAGGGGGAAATGATGAACAGATGAAGCAAATTAGGAGCAGGTGATAACAGGACCCCCCCCCCCTAGGGTCGCCACCTGGCGACTATACTGATCTGGAAGGGTGAGACTTGTAGAAGTCTTCAATAAGGGATTGGTCGAGTATGTCTCTAGAGGGAACCCAACTCCTGTCACTAGGTCCATACCCCTCCCAATCGACGAGGAACTGGCGCCCACGACCACGACGTCTAACGTCCAGGAGGCGCTTCACTCTGAAAATGGGGTTGGAAGAACAGGAGTCAGAAGGGGTGGATGGGTGGGGAAGAGGTTTAGAGATAAGGGACAGAAAAGGCTTGATACACGACACATGGAAAACAGGATAAATGCGACTGAGGTGAGCAGGAAGGCTTAGGCGTACAGTGGCGGGATTAAGAACCTTAGAGATAGAAAAAGGCCCAATGAATCTGGGTTCTAGCTTGCGTGTAGTACACTTAAGTGGCAGGTTGCGGGTGGAGAGCCGCACTCGTTGACCACAAATATAACGTGGAGCAGGGCGCCTGTGTCTATTAGCACTTCTACTCATACGCTCTTGAGCACGTTGAAGAGAACGAGCGACTAAGCGCCATGTACGGGAGGCGCGGCGAATAAAAGCCTGAATGGAAGGAACCGCCACCGCCTCCTCCTGTACTTCAAAAAGGGGAGGCTGGTAACCTAGGCATGCCTTGAAAGGAGAGACCCCGGTTGAAGAGGAGAGAAGAGAATTGTGAGCATATTCGGCCCAGGGTAGTTGGTCAACCCACAACGCAGGAAAACTCCTGACAAGGCATCGTAGCATACGTCCTAAGTCCTGATTGGACCGCTCAGCTTGGCCATTGCTCTAGGGATGAAAACCAGAGGAAAGACTAGCCGAGCAACCAATAAGACGACAGAACTCCCTCCATACCCGAGAGGTGAACTGAGAACCACGGTCTGATACGATGTCCTTAGGGAGTCCATGTATACGGAAAACCTGATTAAAAATAACTCTAGCAGTCTCCAGAGCGGAGGGAAGACCTGGCAATGGAATAAAATTAACAGCTTTTGAAAAACGGTCCACAACAGTAAGTATGGCGGTGAACCCCTTCGACACCGGGAGACCAGTGACGAAGTCGAGTGCGATGTGTGACCACAGACGAGCGGGTGTGGAGAGAGGGCGGAGCAAACCAGCTGGAGGCGCCGTACTTGACTTGCTTTGAGCACAAACAGCGCACGAACTTACAAATCGGTCTACTTCCTTAGCTAGAGACGGCCACCAAAAACGCTGGCGAATCATCTCTAGGGTCCTCTTAACACCGGGGTGACAAGAGAGCCTAGAAGAATGACCCCAACACAGTACAGAATCATGAAGTGATTGTGTACAAAAAGACGCTCTGAAGGGCATTCAGAGGGAATGGAATCAACCTTCTTACTAATAGCCTCCTGAACGGAACGTTCGATTCCCCAGGAGAGGGCGCCGATAACCCTCCCCTCAGGAATCAAAAAGGAATCAGGGGCGGAGCAAAACTGACGCGACAACGCGTCGGGCTTAGTGTTGCGAGAGCCCGGTCGATAAGTTATACAGAAATTAAAACGTGTAAAAAATAATGACCACCGAGCCTGTCTGTCATTGAGGGTCTTAGCCGAACGCAGAAACTCCAAATTGCGGTGATCAGTCCATACAATGAAAGGAATGGAAGCTCCCTCAAGCCAATGCCTCCATTCCTCCAGCGCAAGTCTAATGACGAGAAGCTCACGATCATCCACCCCATAGCGACGCTCTGTGGGATTGAGACGGTGCGAGTAGAAAGCGCACAGGTGTACCTTGCCATCAGACTCAAGGCGTTGAGATAATACGGCACCCACTCCCGTATCGGAGGCGTCAACCTCTACAATAAATTGCTTCTCGGGAGTTGGAGTAATGAGAATGGGTGCAGAGGTATAGCAGTGCTTTAAATGATCAAACGCCTCCTGAGCTGAACGCGACCATACAAATGGCACCTTTACAGAGGTGAGGGCAGTGAGAGGGGCAGCGATTTGGCTATAATTGCGAATAAACCGGCGATAAAAGTTGGAAAATCCCAAGAAACGTAGCAAAGCAGCTCGCGTAGATGGAATGGGCCAGTCAAGCACGGCGCACACCTTAGCAGGATCCATCTGCAGACCTCTCGACCCCACTATATGACCAAGAAACCATACGGAATCCTTGTGAAAAGCACATTTCTCGGGTTTAACAAATAAACGGTTCTCTAGCAGCCGCTGAAGGACGTTGCATACATGAACAGTGTGTGACTCGAGATCCTTCGAGAAAATCAGGATGTCGTCAAGGTAAACATAGGCATATACATTAATCATGTCGCGGAGGACATCATTAATGAATGCCTGGAACACGGCGGGGGCGTTGACCAAACCGAAAGGCAAAACGCGATATTCATAGTGTCCGAGTGGAGTGTTGAAGGCGGTCTTCCACTCATCCCCCTCTTTAATGCGAACTAGATGGTAAGCGCTGCGCAAATCTAGAGTAGTGAAAACCGTGGCGCCTTGAAGAAGCTCAAACGCGCTAGACATAAGCGGAAGGGGGTATTTATTCTTAATGGTTAATTTATTCAGACCCCTATAATCCACGCACGGACGTAACGAGCCATCCTTCTTCTTAATAAAAAAGAAACCAGCGCCAGCAGGTGAAGAGGATGGTGCAATAATACCCACAGCTAATGACTCCTCCAGATAGCTCTCGAGCGCCTTTCTCTTTGGCGCGGACATAGGAAACAACCGACCCCTGGGAGGAATAGCTCCCGGAATGAGATCAATAGCACAGTCGTAAGGTCTATGAGGGGGTAAAGAAGAGGCCAGAGACTTCCTAAAAACTAGGCTATGGTCGAGATAAATATCAGGTACCAAGGACAAATCAGAAGCTGCCACAGGAGAGGAACCAGAGGTTTCTAACTGGGGTCTAGCAGACAGAAGACAAGAAGAATGACAGGAAAGCTTCCAAGATAAAATTCTCCCACTGTGCCAGTCAACCTGAGGGTTGTGTTTAAGTAGCCAGGGATGTCCCAGTAACACTGGCGTATCAACAGACTGAAAAATAAAAAAAAACTAATGCTCTCCTGGTGATTTCCTGAAACTAACAAAACTACTGGGACAGTGTAGTGTGTGACTCTGGCCAGGACACGCCCATCTAGGGACTGTATGGAGCACGGGCTTTCTAGTTTCTGCAGAGGAATGTTGTTAGAGCGAGCAAAAGATTCATCAATAAAGCTGCCCTCTGCTCCTGAGTCAACTAAGGCATTACAATTAAAACTAAAACGTCCAAGAGACACAGACACTGGCAACATAGTCCGAGAGGCGGCAGGAGGATGAGAGATTGACAGAGAGCTCACCCGAAAACTCCTCCCCTTCACGGGTTTATCTCTCAAGGGACACTGAGAGATACGGTGACCAGCTTCTCCACAATATAGGCAGAGTTGAAGATCAATTCTCCGCTGTCTCTCAGCTGAAGACAATCGGAATCCTCCAAGCTGCATAGGCTCCTCGCGGGAACGTTCAAACTGGGAAGGTGTCAGGTCTCCAGGAACAGCCGACGAGTTCCGAAGGTCTCCGGAATATCCCCTGCGCATGCTTCGAGATTGCAAACGTCTATCCACGCGGAGTGCCAACTCCGCCAAACCATCGAAGGAGTGAGGAAGATCCTGAGTCAACAACTCCTCCTTGATCTCAGCGCGTAGACCCTCCAGAAAGCGTGCAACCAGAGCCGGTTCGTTCCACCCACTCGATGCCGCAAGGGTTCGGAACTCGATTGCGTAATCGGTCACCGATCGAGAACCCTGCTTCAATGATGCTAGGCTCCGGGAAGCCTCGAATCCGGACAGCGTGCGATCGAAGACACGGATCATCTCCTCGCTAAACTTCTTGAAGGACTGGATGCACTCAGCCTTAGCACGCCAAACAGCAGTTCCCCAACTTCGAGCTTGGCCAGACAAAAGGGATATTACAAATGCGACCTGGGACTCTGGAGTAGGATAAGAGTTGGGTTGAAGAGTGAACAGGATCTCAATTTGTGTGATGAACGCTTTGCAGTGTTCCGGTTCTCCTGAGTAAACCGGAGGACAGTTAACCCGTGGCTCAGAAGAGTGATCGGGCCTGCCGGTGGTCTGAGAGACTTGCAGGGTTTGAAGCGCAGTGCTCAGATCATTAACCCTGGCCACAAGGGATTCGATCACCCGTCTGGAATCGACGATCTCGGACTCGTGGCGACCAAGCAGAGCGCCCTGATGGTTGACGGCCTCCTGGACAGACGATACCACTGCTGGATCCATGTTGACTTGGTTATTCTGTTAGCATTTATTTAATTAGCGGATGCTTTTTTTTTTTAAATTAGCGGACGTTTGTTACAAGGTTGGATAAATCATGACAGCTGATACAGAAAATAAATATAAAAAAAAATAAGGTTTTATTTTTTTTATTAGTTAAGATAGTTAGTGCTCTCGAAAGAGTAGAGTTTTTAGTTGTTAGCTGTTTAGTTTGTTCTAACTGTTTAGTTTGTTTTTGTTTATTTCTTAAATGCCGCCCAAATAATTCGCACCGCAGCTGCGTTGTGGCATCAAATGACTGCTGTTTATCACTCTCAGCCCTCTTTTACTTGATATTTCTGAACAACGTCCAGAAACAATTATAAAACAATTTATGAAATGAGATATTACACACTGTTTATTCACAGATTTTGACTCCCATTCTCCTAAAGAATTGTTTGTTATTCTGGGGGCAATTCTTCTTTCTCTCATAGACTGAAACTGGCCAGGGCCAGATGATGATGTTTCCGCCACCATTCTTTACACTAGGGATGACGTTTTAATGAGCATGAGCCATGCTCTATCCACAGAAGATCCAATTTTTTTCCAAATGTTTCAATCTTAGTTTCATTAGCATCTCAAAGCATTTTGCCAACACCACTTGGGAATGTCAATGTGGTACCTTGCTGTGATTCGGGGTTGTTTCTTTATGCCTGGTTCCTTCTTGATGATACCTTTGAGTAGAGCACACTTGGGAGTTATTGAGTGGAGGAGGAGATCCAGTTCAGCCTTATGAGTATTATTATAACCAAAACAGTTTGCTTTTAATCAAAACAGTGGTTTTATTAACAGTATTAACACAAGAGTCTTTAGGATCAAGCACACGGTCAATTATTTAAGTTTGTCACTTCAATTTTGCCTTTTATTTAAAACTGTTTTTGGGTGAAATAGTAGCTAAAGTGAATATTCCATTAAATTGTTTGAGCGAAATGTTTCAGCCGTCTTAATTATTAACATACCAGACATTTTTTACCAGCTCCACTTCATGCAGTTCTTCAGGACTTCCACAAAGCTTCTGCTCTGCATGACTGCATCTTCTTAATGAAAAGAGTACAAACTTCTTCTCTTAGACTTGTGTATAAATGGATAGAGCTATGGTTTATGGTTGTTTCCATCCACACTAGTTCTCTAAACCCAAGCCGGTGGATATGGCTCAAGCAAAGAGCTTGGAATCTAAAGAATTTTCTATTAAGACTGAAATCAGATGATCCTTGGGAATGTGTGTAGTACTGCGCTGTACCAAGCAGCCTTTCATCTGAGGTGCGTTTGTATCGTGTGTTTTGTATGTTTATCATACAAGTACATCTCAGTTCTGGAGCCTTTAGTTTTTTTATCACCTCATGTGATTTAAATTTGACTTGTTCATCTTCACTAACCCTTTAAAGATTTTTCTCTGTTAATGGAGTTGTTTCATTCGAGTATATCCACTAGAAATAGCTGATCAAATAAACATGAAAAGTGACGTAATGAACCTAATAAAGTTACTGAAGTGGAGGCGTGGCTTAGATCTCTGCTCAGTTTTAATGTGTATCATGTTTGATACATGACCTGATTGTCGTGTATCACACTCAGTGGCTCGCCTTTGTTGAGTGTAGGTAGTAAGTACGTGCTTTTATTTCTGATAAATGTTTTTATAGCAATTTGATAAACTTGCTGTACTAAATTCAATGGAAAACCTTTAATGTTTTTAAAGCATTACAACACACAGCAGTGTCTCAGCAGGGGGTTTCACGTCTCACTTTGAATAAACTGATAAAAAAGGGAGTGGTCAGCCATGAATTAATGAGATGCGAGGAGCTGCTTTGGGTGAAAATAGGCATCTACGAACCGCTGCTTATTTTCTCTTGTGTGTAATTCAATTAGGCTTTGTTAGTGAGAGTACTGCAGAAATGGAGCATTGTTTCTTGAGGTTGTTATGGTCTCTGGTGATCATTGTTAATAGTGGGAGCACATTGAAACAGCTGCAGAATATTGGGGTCCCGAAACAATTGGGTCCAGCGTCACTTGTAATTTCAGTCTGTTTATTACCATTGATGAAATTATTGTCATCAACTTCCCACAGCCACTCGTGAAAACTACTTTCTTATCGGCGGATTTATGAAACAAATAATTTGTCATGTTTTTTTGTCTGTTGCCATTGCGGAACAGGAGGAAAGGGCCTCTGAGACTATAGCTAGAGGTACATTTATGAAGCCGATGGCCATGCAGTGAAAAACACTTGTTTGTATGTTGTTTTTATTCTTTAATGAACATAGAAACACCACAAACAAACACATATGATCACTCTGTAAAGTCTTAATTTATAGCCATCTGATAAAAAAGCTCAATTAATCTTAATTATTACTTTTAATAATTAAAGAATTAATAAAAGAAATCTATTCTAGACAATGGCATTTAACAAAGAAATCCATTGACCGCAGCAAACATCACGTTTTAGTTGTCCCTTATGCAACAGGGGGTCTCTAATGAGGCATATACTGAGCCCTGGGACATGCATTGCACTGCTTCAAATAACAACTCACTAGTTTCTCTGAATACATTTGTTCTCACGAGTTTTCATAATTATAGATTTTATTTAGAAAATATAAATGATAAAGCATTTGCCCACTCGTAGTTTGGTGACAAACAACTGTGTTTCCTCTTTTTAAAATATAATGACCGCAGAAGCTTTCCAATTGACCCTGATCAAAAGTTCACTCCATTGGTCAAAAGGCATTCCATTTTTGACTCCACTCCAAATGTAGCATTTGTGGTTGTGGCCAAAACATTTGCTACAAAAGATGTTGGCCCAGAAGTTTGGAGCTGTTTGGTGTATTGTAAGCAGCTACTTTGTGGAATTTGTGTAGTAAAGGCTTTCTTCTGTTCATTTTTCTTCAAGTGTCTCCTTATCGTTCTCGAAAGAGCCACTCTCCATTTTTTTCAGGAAGCCCTGTATTTCAGATGAAGCTATTTGTGGGTTTTTCTTTGCATCTCTTACAATTTTTGTGGCAGAAATGTTCGGTTTCACCAGAATCCCTCACTTACCACTTCTTCATCAGAGTTTGAACACTACGAATGGCATTCTCAGTTCCCTTTTGTATCCTTTCCTTATCAGTTCCTTTAGATCTCCTATCTTCTCAGAATCAGAATCAGAAGTAGCTTTATTGCCATGTGTGTGTGTGTGTGTGTGTGTGTGTGTGTGCACACACAAGGAATTCCTTTTGATACAAAGGAGCCGTCAGTGCAAACAACAAAGTACAATACAAACCACAAACATACAATAATAAAGTGCAGCACAACAGTCAGAGTCTATAAAGTGTGGTGTGCTTTAGTGCAAGGCAAGCTGCAAGGAGATGAAATGTGCGGGAGTCCAGGAGCGGGTAACAGATGACGGAGTTAAGAGCTACGAGTTCAGCAGACGGATAGCTTGAGGAAAGAAGCTCTGTTTGTGCCGTACAGTCCTGGTGTTGGTGGCTCTGAAGCGGCGGCCAGAGGGCAAGAGCTCAAAAAGGTGGTGTCCGGGGTGAATGGGGTCCAGAGTGATTTTGTTAGCACTCTTTCTCACTCTGGAGGTGTACAGGTCCAGGAGGGAGGGCAGGAAAGAACTGATGATCTTCTCAGCCGTGTGAATAGTCCTTTGAAGTCTATGGACGTCTGCTTTAGAGGCGGAGCAAAACCAGACAATGATGGAGGAGCAGAGAACAGACTGGATGACTGCAGAGTAAAATTGGGTCAGCAGTGACTGTGGAAGATTGAAGTTGTTCAGCTGTCGCAGGAAGTACAGTCTTTGCTGGGCCTTCTTCACAATGTAGTCGATGTGTGTTCCCCACTTCAGGTCCAGAGAGATAATGGTACCCAGGAACCTGAATGATTCCACTGGTGTCACGGTGGTATTCAAGATGGTAAGGGGGGTGTGTGCAGGGGGGCTTCTCCTGAAGTCCACTACCATCTCCACTGTTTTGAGGGTGTTGAGCTCAAGGTTGTTTAGACTGCAACAGAGAGCCAGCTGCTCCACTTCCTGTCTATACGCAGTCTCCTCACCATCCTGGATGAGACCAATGATGGTGGTGTCGTCTGCAAACTTGAGCTTTACAGAGGAGTGTGCGAGGTGCAGTCGTTGGTGTAGAGAGATCTTTTTATATCCCTTCCTTTTGTTGTACACTTCAACTACCCTTTCCTGTTGATCCTTTGACCCTCTTTTGCTTTCATCATCGCTCAGACCTCAAAAATGTCGGTGCATCACTGGATGAAAGAGGCAAGGGTCTGTCAGGAGCCAGAAACGCAGAAACTTTTTCTGCACAAACATTGATTTTTTATTTTTTTTTTTGTTCAGGTCATTTGGAATGTTTCTGTTGTAATTTTGCTTTAAAAATAGTAAGTTGACTCCACCAAACCACTAACCACGAGTGAAACAAATGCTTTTGTGTTATCATTTGTATTTTCTGAAAAAAATAGCCCACAAATCTGAACAGCTTTAAGCATAGCTTTATAAGGCGGCTATCAGTTTCCAAAACTGAGCTTGATAAAATGGCGGGTCTGGTTCTTTCTTTCAAAAGGCAACAAATGTCTGTTTTTTTTTCTTCCAGGTAATGCATGACCCCAGTGACTTCCATTTGATGACTACAATAAGGAATTCCACCTGGCTGCACATTTCTCCAACACCGTCCAAATGGATTCATATCATTTTGATTTGGAGAGGATGAGTAAACTGGATCTGCACCCTCTGAGTCTTCCAGTCAGTCGACTCTCCCCAGCCAAGTCCAGTAGCAGCATTGATCAGTTCACACACCACCTCAGCAAAGGGGACTCAGCTTACAGCTCTTTCTCTGGTGGCTCCACAGTCCCAGAATACCCTTCTCCTTTTCTACTGGACGAGCTTCAACTGCAAAGCTTGGACTACAATGATCTCAAACACGTGAAAGCAAAATATAGCACCAACTCTCTTGATCCTGATTCCAAGAGCATGGACCATATTTACCGGTCAATGGAGCTGATTGATCAGCCTCAGTGGAGCAGCAATAGTTTTATTCAAGATCCGCGCGATCATACAGATCCTTTACCACAACCCCCACCACCCCCTGCTCGTCGAAACAGTTTTGTAACCACCAGAAACCTTGAAAACTCAAGGGCACGTCAGAGTCCTGAAGGACAACATGCTAATATTTCTAATTCAACACAAGTTAGCAGCATTCTGGATTGTGGTCATGCAGTTTTACAGCATAAAGATCAGCTCAAACATGACCCGGTCCACCTTGATTCTCAAAAGCTTACAGAAATGGGCAATCAATCAGGTCTTCACACTTGTCCACAGGATCTTCTACATCAGTCTTGGGGTAGCCAGTCGGAAACGCTACATAAGAGATTGCATTCGACTTCTACTGGACATGTTTCAACTTCTACTGGACACAAAGGGCAGTTTTATTTCATTACAGGAGTAAGAGTCCACCCTTCTGATCCAAGACTTGATGAAGATCTAGATATGGAAACCTCTGGTGAGTGGTCCTATACAGCTCAATGTAGAAGGCAAAGCTGTCCCAGTGGTGGGACTGGTAAACTTTTTTATCAAGAGGAACACCACACCAGCATTGAGAACAATGTTCTGCAGCTTCATGATAACAAGGAAGGTTTTATACAAGAGCAGAGTTTCGAAAGTGAGAAAGAGGACCATAGAAGAGAAAGTGGCAGGCATCACTCCAGCACTCATCCTGTATTCTACTGTGGCCCTGAAGAAAAATTGGATTGGAAAATGATGGATTCTGATTTGATAAAGGAAGAAGATATCTGTCACCCTGAGGGAAATGAACAGATCAGAGGTTTAAGCAGATCCCCACTGGATATCCCAAGAGACAAGATCAGTAAAGAGACAACTCCACTTTTGTATCGTCTCACAGAAGCGAGCAGGTTTTCGTTCGCCAACAAGGGTAAAGATGATGGAACCGTTTCTGGAAATTGTGAGAAGACTAAAGAAGAGCAAACCAACACATGTTTTTACCAGTGTGGTACATTAGATGACTCCTACAGAAAGTACTACAAGGAAAAACTTAAAGACGTCCAGTCCAAGGTTTTAAGAGAGACTTCGTTCAAAAGAAGGGATTTGCAACTTTGTCGACCGAATGGTTTTAAGCAACAGACAGATAAACTGATTTCAGTCATTCACGCTACTACTCCGCCACAGCCCAAAACAAATATCCCCACCACACAAAAACCTCAAGAAACTGACCAACAGAATATTACAGATGCTGCTGAAAGGGTACCTCTACAAGAATCAAAGAAGATTCATAATGTTGCCCAGCCGCAAGTTCCTCGAATTGGCAGCAGAAAGCGTCTCAGTGCAGATCAGAAAAAACTTTCTCATTCAGAGCCCGAAAAGCTCCATCAGCTTACAGATGAACCAGCTCATCTGTCCTGCCACTCTCTTGGCAATGAATCTGAAGCTCCTCTCTCAGAAAGTGACCACGGTTTAGTTTCTGCCTGGCTGAAGATATTTGAAACAAGGGGTCGTGCAATGTCTACGTCAAACATCTCAAAATCAAGTCTGAAGCACCTTCAGCACAAAGCATTGGTGGCATACATGGAACGCAAAATTGGTCAGAAGGTTGCCGAACCTCAGAACCCAGTTTCTCAAGAATCAAGGTGTAGGAATTCAACTGCTGACAGGACGTCTCATGGGAGCTCTAAGAAGATCTACAGGCCTCTCTCTGCAGGTCAAATTCTTGACTCTGTGTCTAGCTCTGGGAAATATAGCCAGTTTCTCAGTCCTCATCACTCAAGGGAATCCAGCTGGAGAGATGTTTCGCCTACCTCAAGCAAGTCAGCCTCCATGCAGAATCTGCCCGATCAGCCCAAACTCTGCCAGACTTGGAGCAAATCGACTCCTCATGATATCCAGGTATCTTCATTAAAATATTCATCCGAATGCAAGAGTTTGGCTCAATTGTACGATGAATAAATGTTTAAGCCTAGCCTTTCTCTACCGTGCAGGTTCATGTTTACCAGATTTGTGTATCTCACATGCATGTCAGTGAGGGTCATGTCTTCTTTTAACAGTGGCGAAAGGCAAGGGTTCCTCACCTTCATTCACCATTAACTTCTTTGGACAATTTTTTAAGAGCTCATTCAGTTTGGTTGAAGTGCGTGGGAATTGAGAACATTTGGACAAATGAGAACACTGCAATCATTCTTTCGCCCTAGAAAACACATTACGACCTGCTAGTCACTGTGTACTCTGGAGTAGTTCTATTGTGGTTCGAACATGATCCAGAGTAATCTCAGCTGAAGGAGACCGAGTTGGCAAAACAAACTGGCCACCAAGAGGTGATGGCGCCAGAGCCCTTTAATTGAGCTTGGAGCTTTAATTAAACTTTAGCATCATAAAAATGAGCCCCAACACTTAGGAAGTATGATGTTTGTCAGCAGTGATCGAGCCCATCTGGAATAACCTACAAAACCCACTAAAAGGTAATGGCTAGAAATACCCTACGACGTCTGGCAATGCAACGGTACACAAAGCTCACGGTTCAGTACATACTGTGGTTTTCAGTTCGGTTCTATGGCTTAGCAAATTAGAATATTTTTTTTATGATTTTGAAAATCATACCAAACTGAGGAGGGTGAACCAAAAGGTTTGGTATAAAACTTGTGGCATCCCTAACTACTTCCATAAAGAATTGAAAGTGTGAATACCAGGTGAACTTCATGATCCTGATGCAGGTTGGTTACATGAAAATAACAATGTTGGCCTCTAGATTGTTTTAAGAAGCAATACATTTTTGAGCCATTTCACCAAACGGGTACTCTTTGCTTGAAACTTTTCCAAATTTCCTCTTTTTTACTTGATTTAAAAAAAAATTAAGTTGCTTTTGCTTTTTAATCAAAAACGGATGCCTTTTTTTCTTGTTACTAACTCTCTTTTTCTTTTTATTGAAGTAACTGGACTAGAGTTTTTAGCAAAGAATTTGCAAATAGATGCAAAATTTCTACATATTTGATGATTTTGTGACAATATGAACCATGTAAATAAGAAATTTCTTAAAGATCTATGTGATGCAACTTCCCGCTGAAATACTGTCATGGAAATTTCCCAGTTTTTCAGAATGGGTTTGGGTAACAGGACTGAGTAATATGACTCAAATGTTTTTAAAATTTAAGAAAGTATAGATATCTGTGTAAAAAAATGTATTTGAAACAAACATTGTATATGGAGTCTTTTTAAAAGATCTTATCGTTATATCGTAATATTTTATGGTAATGAGAGACTGGGTGGGGACAAATAATACATGCTGTTTATCAGTGGCCTATATAGGTTTTATCAATATTGTAAATATTATAGCTTAAATTTGCCATACGCATAGCATGTGGTACACTTTGCTTGGTGATAAAATGTATTTATGAAGCTTATTTATACATATAAAGTCCCAGGGACAGAAATGGCACCCATTTGGTGGAATGGCTCACATGTTCCATGAAAACAAACACATTACAGACTAGAAAATAGTTTCAAGTACAGATATTAAAAAATCCAGGGAGCAAATTAAATGAACTGAAATAAAGTAATGTTATCTAAAAAATCTTCTTAAATACAGTACTAGAGTATTTGTATTTGTTTCATTTCGTTTACGTTGACAGTAGATCCTTTATTTCATTACACAGGGTTTTTAATGTCTGTGTTTAAATTACTGAAACAAACTGTATTCTGCAATACCAACAAAAATGCAGTTCCTGTTTCAACTTTAAAATAAGCACCGGCTTGATCCCAAGCGTTGTCCTTGACAAACAGTATTTTGAGGATCATATATAACCACATTGAGGCACATGTTGGTTTTACCTCTTCATTGCTACATAAATTATAAGTAATTGTTTTAAAAGAATGGAATGTGGGATAAGGAATATTTTTAGGTGTTTTGTACATAAACCCTGAAGTTAAATTTGAGTTTGATCACATTTAAAGTGTATTTTCTTGCAGTCCGTCATGCTTGTAGCACATCAAAAAGATGCACTCTGGGTGCAAGCTCTCATCTGTTTACATGCATGCAGGAAACAATGTGCTGCAGACTCACAAACACACCCCCTCTCCCACATGCTGTCTGTTATATATCACTCATTTTGTAGCATAAACTAGAATCTGAAAATGACCTTTCTGATTTTATTCTTCCTCATGATGTGATTACAGCGATCAGTCAACTCAGTTCAGTTCTATTATACTTAAAATAATAAAAAAATACTTTTTTGAACTTTGTCAAATCATTAAAACCATTTGTGTAAATAACAAAATGATTTTAAAAGGTTGGAGTTGTATTGGAAAGGAAATTATTTCTCCAGCCAGTCACAGGGTGGTGATCCCCACCGACCAAATGAGACACTTGAGTTTCTTGTGGAAGTTCCATTGAATTTTTTTAGTATATTTATGTTTTTTCTTTTACAGGTTCGAAAACACATGGAGCAGTTTGCAGCCATTAATACAAAGATTCTGTCCAGGTGGGTTTGAGTTGGTTTATTTATTCTGTGATCAAATTTGTCGTGAACGCTGTTTGTTTTCATGATTTGAGATGTGATTCCTATAATTGGTTATTCAAAAAAAAAAATGACCCGTGAGTCCTATACTTCACTAAATAAATACATATAGAGTCTACAGAAAACACGAATCACATCACATCTGTCGCAAATCCAACAGAAAAAAGTCGTGGAGTCACATTGACAGGTTCAGTTATGATTTTACTGCTTTTTCTTGAACTTTGAAATGTTTTGCCAAAAATCTACATTTAATCTTTTTTTGGTTTAGTTTGTCAAACCATTGGTTCATTAAAGAGGCCTCAGATATCTTTGTTTCAGTAGATTACAAAGCTTTCATTATCTTTCAGTCCTCAAAGGAAACTAGTTCACCACAATCATGCTGCGTCTGCCCCCGATGAGCGGCTGTCTCAAGCTTCTAGAGGAAAGTCAATGGAGGAATTTGGTGCATCTCCCGTCACAAAACCTAAAGCGCTCAGCAAAAGTTCAGACCAGCTTGATTTACGTCCGAGCAAATACGCCCCGTCTGGAGCAGAGAAGAGAACTGAGCCGATTCCCACTGAAGACAGGCTCACACAGTTCCCAGTAAAGTCCCTCAGTTGTGAGAGCTCTCTGACTGGAGATGAGAGCACAAATATAACTGCATCTCTCCAGCCCACACCATCTAACGATGAGGAAATCCATGATGTTCCACACAGCGAAAACCACACAGATGCCTCCACTAAGTGTAATACCCGTCGCTCCTCTGGAGATGCTGGAGTCAAGCTGGAAGACAGGTACAGTGTGAATATCATTCAGATTCATTGTGTCCTAAATGGTAGCATTAAGGCGTCTACACACTGATCAGAATTTTCGGTCTTACGTTTTGTGTGACAACACGCCTCGATTGAAAACAATGGGCTGTAACGAGATACCACACATCGGCAGAATGATTGGTGCCAACGAAAAAGTATTTCGCACTGCCATATCAGATTGGTTTTTCATGAAGAGAACAATTCATGGAATCTGCTATTTTCAGCACTCAACCCACATTTTCACAGCGGCTTTATACAGGAAACAGGAAAGAACTAGCGCCTCACAAATCCTGTCAGACAGCTCCATGTGATCAGTCACCAACAGAATAAACCGCTCGACATCCAGAATTTGTTTCTACGTGTTCTTTTGTTTCTTATTTACTGTTTCCCCGTTTGGCACGGAGTGCATCTGTTGTACCGCAAATGCCATCTTCAGGCAGGGAGCGTCATTGCATTAATATTTCCTCTACCCAGAGGAAGAGCTCCTTGCTAAGAAGCAAGATTCGTTGACTCTCAATTCGGGTCGGTGTGTCAGAATTGTTTTTGTTTGTCCCATTTTTTTTAGCTTTTTTAACTTAAATTTTGGGCCTATTCTAAAACCTGGTTTAAATAATCCTAAGAATGTTCTGAGAAGATCTGTGAAGGAAACATAATTATGACTCTCTCACTAAACATGGCTCAGTTCTTTAGTGTGGTAGGCTCAGACAGTGGGTCCAGGTTTGCTCTCAACAAGGATTTTTGTTCTGATCTATTTTTGATTCGCAAGGGGCCATAAACCGAGAAAACAAAAGCACATATTCACATGAAAAATCCCATAAAGAGAGCATTAGAGTATCAGAAGATTACCTCCGGATTACCTACCTCAAAAAGGTCGTTGTAATAAAAATCTGTTGGGCCCAAACAATAAATGAGTGAGAAATGAAAATCTGGTGCAACTCAAAAAATAAAAATCCATCGAATGTTGTGATGAAACCAAAACTGTGATGAAAGGTAAAAAATTCTATTTTGTATTAAAATTAAGCAGGGCTGCTGCTGGCCAAATGGGTGCTCTAAGCAGAAGTGTACTTTTTCTTCTGTTATTGTGTTCATGTGTTCCGTGTCTTATTGCACATGTATTTTTTTCAGCAAACAACAGGATTCTTTTCCTCAGGATGAGAATGAAATGGCGGTCTCCAGTGAAAATATTTTGCTTGATTCGAGTACCACCACTGATCCCAGTCCCTTGATCAACAATGAAGAAGAAAACACGCCTCAGTCTTCAGAAGAACCAGTTCTAACCCGACCCCAGAATGAACAAATTCCTCCACCTGAGGAGAAGACAACCTCATCCGTCGCATCACTTCCCGAAATGATGGAGGTGGAGTCCAAACAGATACCAGCACTCAGCGAGGAGCCAGAGATGATTTTTAAAAAAGAAAAGGATCTTTCTGCTTTCGGTGATGTGAGAGAAGGTGTTGGTTCACTGGAGAAACTGCATTGGGATGTTTTGGTTCAGGAAGTGGCGTCAGCTGACCAATCGTTAGTTCACGCTCTTTACCCAGTATCCAATCGGAAGACGGCACTGATGCTGATGGAGCAGCTGTTGTCTGAGGATTCTCACCTGATGGAGGAACACTACAAAAAGAAACAGGAGCAGAGTCCGGAATCTGATGAACCACCTCACGGGTACCCTCTCTGTCTGTCTGTCTGTCTGTCTGTCTGTCTGTCTCTCTGTCTGTCTGTCTGTCTGTCTGTCTGTCTCTCTGTCTGTCTGTCTGGCCGACTATATCTATGGTAGTAGGTTGGCGAGAGAGACACGGACACACACGCTCTGGATGACAACACACAGGGCGTTTTTATTTTTAAAATCGAATAATTAAACAGTCACTCAGTGGTGGTGGTGAGCAGGCCAGACGACCGCAGCTCCGGGTAGTGCGCTGGGAGTACTCCGGGGTTATTCACAAAGAGTGGACTGCTGCGTGGTCTCTGATGAAAGTAACTGCTGCATTTCCTTTGGAAATCAATGTCCCCGAGTCTGGAGAAGTCTTGTGTTCTGTTTTGAAACCTGCACATTGTATATGATATCATAATTAAACAATAGGTGGGTTCTGTAATTTCTACTTAATTCAAAACACCCACTGTGACTGGCACACACACCGGGGCATGCAGAGACAGGAAACCATTTTTAGGAGTTAAAAGCAACACACTCACAGAGCATGCACTACATACATAGAACAAACAATTAAGAAAGTATCTCTAACTACATTAGCCCTATTCATGTGGAATAAAAGACTTTAAGTGTTGCAATGTACATTTTTGTGTTTCAGGACTGAGATTTCAGTCGGAGAGAAAGCACCAATCACTGAGTTGTTTGCAAACTGTCAATCCGTCCTCAAAGCTCAAAGAGATGACGCACACAGCCCTGAAATGGATGTCACCAAGAAGAAGGTAAATAGATATAGAAGCTTTCAGATGGTACAGGTACACGACACGATACACGGCTCACAGAAAACCCTATAGTCTCTGCTGCATGCAATACAGCCATTTCATAGCCCTTCAAGATGCAGGTGCAAGATAAGCAAGAGTTTATCTGGAGATGACCCAAATATGGGCTGTATCCTGCCCGTCCTGACCGGTTCACAGAGCATAGAAGGTGCTGAGCCCTGTAGAACAGTGCAGATGATGGTCGTCACACACAAACTCTCTCTCCGTGGGATCCCAGTCTGAGACTTAAAGAAACTTTGTCTCCAAGAAGAAACTTAATCTCTCAGAAGAGTAATGAAATTACGAAATTAGCCACAACTTTTGTGTGTCTTCATACTTTCTTTTTCTGTTGATTGACATCCATCTAATCTGACGGATTGATAGAATATTATAACCTGTATGAAATGGTGAAGTATTAAATGATGCATATAGGACTATACTCTTTAAATGTAACAGCGTCTGGCTGCTGCTGTAGGTGCTTCTCGGTTCTGCTGGATAAATCTGTGCTTTCTTTTGGATATGAAATTCCTCTGCACTGTGCTATGTCTAGTGAAGTCAAATATATATAGTGCTTCGATACATATGCTTCAAAGAAGGAAGAGCCTAATGTAGATTGGTTCTAGCATGAGCATGTTTTGGGGATCAGAATCATTTTATTTGGCAGAGGCAATAGTTAACCCTAGATAGTTGACCTACCATAGAACCAAGTCCACCAGAGCATAGTTTACGTTTTTATCTGCTGTGGTGCCAGTTATTTGGAGTATTTCATTTTTTGCCATACATCAATACAACCCGTATATCCTAGATTTTAATGATATATATGGAGTTAGCTCAATCTTAACCGAAGAAAGTGTCAAAACTACAATTAACCATACATTTTTTTATAGCTTTATCCCTCAAAAATGTAAAATGGTGTGGTTCCAGTTTTACCG
The DNA here is from genome assembly GCA_007224835.1 of Danionella cerebrum. Taxonomy (NCBI): domain Eukaryota; kingdom Metazoa; phylum Chordata; class Actinopteri; order Cypriniformes; family Danionidae; genus Danionella; species Danionella cerebrum. The sequence goes on along the minus strand of SRMA01027207.1, from coordinate 31,735 downwards.
GCATTTAAAAATTGATATGCAAATAGTATCGCCGGCGCTCCTGTAGATCTTAAAGAGTTAAACAACATTTACATTACGTTTAAGGGTTTATTAATGATGGTGTTTTTGACAATCGTATAAATCCAGTTAAAAAGTTTTAGTATATCTTGTTAGCCTAGGGCAGACGTGTGGGGATAACCGGAGCTTCCGGATGGCAGTATGGCAGTTTTCTCACAGGGAGAATCAAACCAGGTAAACCTTGGGATAGTCGCTTTATCTTGGGCAGTTATGGAGATCCCTACAAGAGATAACCAGCAATAACCTGGAAAACAGAAAAAATTCAAAACAATAAAGTTTATAAAACCTAGAAGCTGGAGTTTCTATAACAGGAAATCACCGGCCATCACCTGGGAATATACTACAACACAGAGAATAGTTGGAGCAGTAATAGTTACTTTAGCAGTTTTATAGCAATTTTGTATATATTGTACATTAACATTTTAATCAAAAGCTTGCTTTAAGAGATTTGTTTTTAATCCTGATATAAATAGTGAGAGTGTCTTGTGGAATGGCGTAGTGAGTAACGCTCAGTGTTTGAGCAGGGTCGACACTGTCATCTTTCCCATCCCGACCCATTGTCTCCTCCTTATTTCCTGTCACTTTTCAGTGTCTTATTGGCTACAGGCAAAAAATAATCTTTAAAAAAGGTAAGTGTAAATCCCTAAACCCTGAACATTATCAGAGAGTTTGTTCCAGGACTAAAAGGCCTTTAATCACCTGAACTGCAATGACTTCATCGTCATGGAGAAGAAGAAGAGGATGAGCGATCGCTTATCTATGAAAATAACCCTTAACTATATATGAAAACAAACCACATCTCTTTAAAGCCGGTTTCAGACTGCACCATTTAAGCCTCCGATTTTTAGATGCCCAAAATCACATGTAAATCAGAGCTTGTGCACGTGAGTGACGATCGCTCAGTGTGAAGTGTGAAGTACCAAAGGCTCGCTCTGAGAGAGTCGCAGGCTGGTCGTGAGATATTTGGCTTTTGTGTTCTAAACTTTCTCACGCTGTTCAAATCAAACTTTCAAGACGCAGTCTGAGAACACAGGCAAAGTCCTCTGTTATTTAACGTTATGGGTGTGACTTTGTAAATGTAATAAAACAGAATAAAACAAATGCAAAGTAATATGTACACAAATGTGAAACCTTACCTTGCGAGTGAGGCGATGTGGAACGGATACAGAAAACATTAGACTTTCTCAGGATATTTCACGAATTACGAACACCCAACACGAAACCAAGCACATTCGCAGACCGCATCGAAAGCGTGTGTGAAGGGATGGAGGGAGCGTTTCTGAACGTCATTTCTTTTAGGACACTTTTACTCTAACCCCTGTTACAGCACATTACTGGTACATGATGTTTCGCTTGATTTAAAACTGATTTAAAGAGTTTTTGGTGTGATGATGATCTAAGTATCAGAACATTTTACAATTGTCAATGGGAGGGTGGAGCGCCAGGACCCGGAAACGCAGCGAGATGTCAGACTTAACAAGCAAATAGGGGAGCAGAACTTTTTTTTTTTTCATATCTTGGAACCTGTATCCTGAAGCAAGATATTTTTCGAGAGACCCTTTATATCTTGGATTTTTTTGTACTGTGAAGCAGTGTTCCCCAACCTTTTGTGCACCATGGACCGGTTTATTGTCTGACAATATTTTCACGGCCCAATCTAAAGGTGTCTAGCAGATTAAAACAAAATAAAATGACAAGATCGGCATTAAAAACTGTGGTATTTTCTCTATAATAATAATAAAAATAATAATAATGAACGTAAATCCACTGTGTTATCATGTGCAACTCTATTAGCGGCGTCTTTTACTGTGGGATGCTTGGTCTCCAACTGGCGAACCCGTTTTGAAAGCTTCATCGCCTCATTAGCCGATGACCGGTCACCGCATATTATGCACAGCGGGCTTGGTGCATGGGAATCGCCCGTGAAGATAAATCCATATTTTAAATAGGATGTTTAGACGGATGTAACAGAGAGAATCCACTTTTCAAAATAAAACATCATTAAGACTTCGATAATAAATGAAACGGAAATAACAGAAATTATTTCAGAAATTATTAGTGCGTGCGTGCGTGCCATGGGGCAAGTTAGGTGTGTTCTCACCGACATCATTCTTTTGGTTGATCAACTCATGGCCACACTTAGAGGTTCGCTTGCGCACTGCTTGGGCCTAGTTCACACGAAGAGTCTGCTGCCTTTGGAATGTGAGTTTGTTGAGGAACAAGGGCCAGTTCACACTGGATCTGGTTTCAGAGCTCAATGCAGATATGTTCTGTGTCACGGAAACCTGGCAGCAACCCAATAACCTTTGTTCTCTTGAGCCAGCTTCAATTCCTGGCTTTATCTTGGTCCGTCGGCTAGTTACTTCTGGAACCTTAAGAACATTGACAAAGGTCCTCTCGTTGACTCTCTGGCTTCTATCCCACCCTAGCCTGGGGATAGCCTCATCTTCTTGTGTCCTTTTATGATCACCAAGACTCTTAACCACTGTTCACCCAGGAAATACTGAATGGTTTTATTTAGAAACTCTTGTTCTCTGTGGACTGGAGTGAGTAAGGTACTTCGCTGGACGTGAAGGATGTGTATCATGAACACAAAAAGCTCTTGTACAGGCTCCACATGCTGAGATGAATGACTGGATCTCACAGTCCCTCTTCTTGTGGTTTAGTCATTACTTAACCCTTGCTCCTGCTGAATTCTCTCTCTCTTCCTCCTTGCAATGGAAGCCCTTCCACTAGGCTTCTACTGGACCTTAAAAGCTTCACTGTCTTCCTGTAATGATTCAGAGCTGTTCCTCTTCTTTAGGATTAGCTTCTGCACAAGCAGGTCACCAGGCTTTCAGCCATGCCTGTAGGTGTGTGGACTTGACAGTATATTATTATTACGGATGCTCTGCTTTACCTTTCAAAACCTAATGGTACGCCGACCTCTGTTGAATATGTGCTTGTGAACCATGGTTTTTAAGTTCTTCATTTAAATAACTCCTGTATGTATGTATTATTATTATTTCAACGCGCCTGGTGAACTACTTGATTACGAACGTGAACACATTTCTGGAGCAAATACCCAATCAATGAACTGCTCCTTGAGTAAATATCCAATCAGCGAAAGCTAAAGTTAGAGGAGGGCGGGACTTCTAGTGTTTTACTCTTACTAACAGTGACGTGCGCAGCTCCCTCTGTCATCGCTGTGAGGAAACTTTTAAACCTAGAGACATTTCGACTTAGCACTAGACTCTTGCTCAAATTTTGCACGTCATTCAGAAATCACGGTGCCAAAGTCTGGAGGAAGACTGGGGAGAGGGAAATACCAAAATGCTTTAAGTCCAGTGTCAAGTACCCACAGTCAGTGATGGTCTAGGGTGCCGTGTCAGCTACTGGTGTTGGTCCACTGTGTTTTATCAAGGGCGGGGTCAATGCAGCTAGCTATCAGGAGATTTTGGAGCACTTCATGCTTCCATCTGCTGAAAAGATTTATGGAGATGAAGATTTTATTTTTCAGCACGTTCTGGCACAGTGCCAAAACCACTGGTAAATGGTTTCCTGACCATGGTATTACTGGTGCTCAACTCTCCTGAGCTGAACCCTGTGTAGAATCTGTGGCATATTGTGAAGAGAAAGTTGACAGACCCAACACTCCGGATGAGCTTAAGGCCGCAATCTGTCTCCAGAACACTTCAGCAGTGCCACAGGCTGATAAGACTCCAAACCACGCCGCATTGAAGCAGTCATTTCTGCAAAAGGATTCCCGACCAAGTATTGAGTATTGGTTTTTTGAGAATTGGGGTTTTCATGAGTTGTAGGCTTTAGAAGCTATCAAAGCTGATGGATAAGAAAGAGGTATTTGTCTAAGTTATTTGATAATTCTGTCAGGTCACAATTCTTTGATTGCTCTGCCCCACAGAAGCAGCTGATCGCTCGTCTTCAGCATCAGCTGAAGCATCTTCATTCAATCCACTCGTCCCTCCACACCGAGGAGCAAGTGAACGGGGCAAAGGCAGAGGCCATGGAGGCGTTGGTCCGAGAACACTGTGTCCCTCTAGAACTGGAGCGCTACACACTCTTCATCACAGACCTGGAGCGGGTGATCAGCCTGCTGCTGTGTCTGTGTGCCCGGCTGGCACGGGTGCAGAACTCCCTTTGCGCTGCAGACCACGAGAGCATGGATGCTGAAGAGAGGGTGAGTGCTATTAACACAAACAAATCTGATTCAATTAAAGCTGCAAGCAGCGATCAAGGCCTCAAGCACCTCAGGCGCCATCGCCTCTCGGTGGCCAATTCATCACGATGCCTTTTTTTTTTCGGCTGATCCTTAGTTAGAAGACATATTCAAGCAAAAACTGTTAAAATTACCAAACGATACAAATAAGAAAAACCCATCTCAAAGCATCATGACTCCCAGGCAGCGCAAACAGATAAAATCTTTCGTTCGTTAAAGTATGAGATGTGCAAAAGTGGCATTTTTTTCAGTTTTTATAGAATATTTCACTTTCTGTTGGTTTTGGAAACTTTTTTTGTTGGTCTTAGTCTAAAACATAAGTGTACCGCTTTTCAAGCATGTCCTTTAAACACAGTCTGAAATAGGAGTAAAAAACACCAGAAAATTGTATATTGCATGCTGCCACTAGGTGGCGATATATTTGACACTGTATTTCATTTTATGGAATCCTTCAGACATTGACTCCTAACATACATGTGTCAAAATTTTGACTTTCGACAAATGCCGTTCGTGCTTTGTGAAACAAAGTAAAAAAAGGAAAACAGGGAGTCGTAGGGTTTACAGTGAGGGAAGACACCGATGCGGTAGAAAATGTTTGATCATACAAATATAAGTTGCAGTAATTTGATTATGTACATAATGCTCCAGCATATGTTAACGGTTTGTCACTCAGCGATAATCATTTTTAGTCGGCCAAATTTAACACCAGTGAGTGCGACCGTCTGGCAGATCCATTTGCCATAGCAGCCTCCCTTTGGAAGAAACTAAATGGCCAGGCATCCAGTGGCCAGAAATGTACACTTATTTAATCGAAACTACAAAAAGCTACAAAAAGGTGTTGTACAGTGTGATGCAACTTAAAAAAAAACACTTTAGTTTGTATACAACAAGATTAAAACACGAGCTAGCCGTTGTCGCTAAGCTAACTACCAGCCATACACTGTAACTGTAAGTCAAAGGTAAGTTAGCTGGGAAGCTAGTTTGCATCAAGATTTTACATTGTTCAATATTCTTCTGTTAAATAAGAAATAACTCATTAGTTACTTATAAGTAGGTCATTGTAAACCCAGCAACGGTAAAAGTGTTTGATTTACTGTAGAGTGAAGTTACCTGATATAAAAGTTGAACTGAAGAGTCAGGCATTTTTAATTTGGTCCGCGCTCCAATTGGCTCTTCTGATGGCCATCAGCCAAAGACGTTGACGGTTTGTGTTAAAAGCCGTGTGGGTTGATGGTATGTGGTAAAATTTAAGATTGTCGTTTACGGATTTTCGGTTTTGGCATCCTACCGCACAACATGACATGGGTCCCAGTTCGTCACAGTGCGCAGTGAACCCGCATGACGTCAGTTGAGATGATGGTTGTTAATTCCTCTATACACAGACTTCTCAGTGTTGTTATTTCCACACATTTATGGTGGATCCATTAGCTTGCGAAGTGATGGTCTCTTTGATGCACTTTGGACATTATTTGTCTCTTTCCAGACATGTTTTCCATTTTCAACACCTTGTTTCTTCTTGTGGCCATTACACACTACCTGTCCCATTATTCCTGATCCACAAATAAACAGCAGATTACAAACAAACTCCCACAGCAAACCACTATCCACTTCGTCTATGACGTCATCCAGGAACCTTCAGACTTGGTCCCAGGTGCAGCTGTAAAATGTGTTCTTTGTCTTGATGGTAGTGTATTCTTTCAATGGCCTGTGCATCCTTTTGGGGCATTGTCTGTACACTGTCATCTCCACGAAGAGCTGTTTTCCTTTTACTGCTCCCTCTGGGATCCCGACAAGCTTTATGTTGTTGTGTCGTGACCTCCCCACAAGAACCTTTTTTTTTTCTTGCAGCGGTTTATAGAGAAAGAATTCAGGCCCCATGATCACTTGTCTGCCCTTCCACCTTTTTGAGTCTTCTACTTAAATTTTGCAGCGCCTCCTGAATTGTTTGTAAAGTTGCTTCGATCTTATTAAATCTTGCATTAAGAACAATTAAGGATTTTATCCGAAATCATTTCAGTCATCTGTGACTTCTTTGCTTCGTCCATAACAGCAGCGCTTTCGTAGTCGTGTCTTATTAGTGTCATTAATGCATTAAGGTACAGTCTAATACACAAATAAATATCCTTCATCTCAACAAAATTTATGCCACATGTCTGATCACATAGAAGTTTGGTTATTGTAGAATATCTAAAGTGGTTTGTCGTTCTCTTTAACTCAATATTTTACTTTGATAAAGACTTCATGAGAAAAAATCTCCACAAGGAAGTATTCTTGTAAAGTATTCTCCTCTTGCCACGTAAAGAATGATTTTTGTTTTGTATTGTGGCAGCAAACAGGACCTATGCGGATCGATCACTGGGAGAACACAATCAAAGAAGCTTCTAATTGGGATTTAATTCAGAGTAGGGATGTCGTGATCCAGCTTTTTGCACTTCCGATCCGATACCGATACTGGTGCCCGATACGATACCGGTCTATCCAACGGAGCATGTATTAAAGTTATTTAGCCTTCTTACTTAGTTATTAGACTCACATTGAAAAGGGTTTTAGTTCTCTTGATAACACCTAGCCAGCTGACTTAAGTGAGTTTGAATACACAATGGTTGGTAACAAGAAACTGACCTGTTTATTCAGGGATAAACAGAAAATAGACAACATTAAAAATAACACAGAGGGATGGCATCAGTGGTCAGTAAAAGTGCAAATCAGACTGTAAACTGTATAGAGAAAAAAAAAGCAAAATGCACAAACAACCTCTGTGTAAAATAGTCTATTAACTCAGCATCAGTACTCCAAAGGCTGTGACCAATAAACCAAGGCTTTAAAAACCAGCATGCCTCAGGTCAACTCGGAGACGCTAATGCTGGTGTGCTGGAAAATGCGGATCGGGTTTTAGTGAAACCACAGCAAAAAACTGAAAGGATTATCTGAGTAGGTGCGCTGGAAAACCCGGACGGAAATTAATTTGTTTTTTAACAGAACAGATTTTTTCTGTGACACCGTGCCGATACCAATACGCATATTTTTGCCATTATCGGCGGCCGATCCTATGCCGATATTGGATCGGGACAAGCCTAATCCGGAGTTCTTCTAACTGAGAGTGAGTGATGTGATGACCACTGATGCCGTGTGAAATGCTAAAACTCTGGAATCCAAGTTTACATTTACCTATCAATCACGACATACCAAATCTAATGGTTTCCCTCTCCGGCAGGAGTCTCTGGATAGCCGCCACCGTCTGCTTTGCAAGCAGAGAGACGATGCCAAAGACCTGAAAGAAAACCTGAACCGGAGAGAGAGACAGGTGTCTAGCTTTCTGCAGAAGAGGCTAACTCACACACAGCTGCAGGAGTACTCACATTTGATCCAGAGCAAAGCCTCGCTTCTCATTCGTCTCACAGATGTGCAGGAGAGGCAGTGGCTGGCCGAGCAGCAGCTGCAGGCTCTGATTGGCTCTCTCCCTGCCTGAGGACCACATCCTTCACAAATCTCCTGACCTATTTGAGTATTATTTGCAACAATTCTCACTTATTTATTTACTTTTGCTCAGCTGTCCGCAGGTTTTTGAGCGAATAAGGAAGAATGTGATTATATTCATGTGTAAGTGAATTTTTACTGGCCATCGGAAGATTTTTATTTGAAGCAGACTGAGGAATAACCAGTAATCCAAATCAAATGAAGATCTTTCACCCATTGATTAAGAGGGTTTTCTCTTAACCAATGGGAGAAAGGATACATTTTGAATTGATCTTGAGGAGGTTTCAAGTTTGAACCTCACACTTTGTTCTTGATTTCACTTTATATTTCGCAATTGTTACTTTCTGTGAAGGAAAAAAGAAATTTGTCACTTCACTAATTAGGTTTAGTTTCTAAGCTTAACGCATCAGCACTGTATATATTCAAGTGTATTTCTGACTGATTATATTTCACCTTGAGAATTCAATATTTAAATCTAACACTAAAGTTTTTAGCTTTCTTAATTACATTTTTTATCTTTCACAGATTTTCTCAGATATTCTGTTCATAAATCTGACATTCATTTCCTTCTCTGGGAGTTTGTCACATGCACTTTTTGGGCGGAATCCAGATTTTCTAAAGTTTGTACCAGGTTAATATCTCACAATATCTTTTTTTCTCATTTCATGAGTTTTAAGGCACCTGTCCATGCAACTTTATATTTCACAAATGGCTTTTTCTCATAAAACATGCATGCTGTTAGGCAAGTCACATATTTTATTTTTCCTTTTCAATACATCCTTGTGCACGCCGGTGACCTTCCTGAGAGGAGTTTCCTCTGAGTTTCCCCACACAATCCCAAAATCAGGTTTACTAAATACTGGTATTCACACTTAGGGATGAATATGTTGCCCTGTGATGGACTGGCTAAGGAAATTAATGAATATGTCCTCATTTAATTTTTTTCTTATACGCCTGAAAAACGTTTCAATGAAACAGATGCAGGAAATGACACTAAAAATAATATATAACAGTCCTGTCATATCTCCCTTTAATAGGAACCCCTTTAGAATGTGGTTTTTACTTAATCCAAGTCATCAACGCGAGTTTCTTATTAATCAATAGCAGTGTGTCAGTAACTATTACATTTAGTTAACTCTTGAGGAATTACCGCTGTTTCTACTAGTACTAGTTCATCTACATTTGCAGTAGCTGCAAGTTAACACCTCACACAATACGGCAGTTCCTCAGGGAGTATTTGCATTTCTTCTTTCAGCATCCTGCTATGCTTTAACATGCATGCAATTGAGAGTTCCAGGATGAAATCATTAAGTTACAACCTGCATCTTTCCCTCAAGATTTTCACTGCAGTTCATTGACTGACCACTTGAGACTGTGTGTATTTACTTGAATCAAAGTTCTTGACTTAAATACAGAAAAAAAAAACATATATTTACTCTGGTTTAAACACAAATCCTGAGTTGGGCAGTTCAATCTGCATCTGCGGTGTCTCATCTTAAATTGCTTTAAGGACCCAGTGTTCTAGGCAGATGCCTATTAGATAGGATGGCATGCTGTGCTTTGTATCCCATACCTGCACCAACACCACTGGCACATAATAAATTTCAAGCTGAGAAGTGCTCCTGGTTGTCTGGTGATTTTACTCTTCGTTAAGTGGACATCAAGTGTTGGCGGTTACACAATTTGGCAACAATGCTTTTGTCGCTCACTTGGTTGCTCCTGGAAACTGTTGCCACTGAAGGCCATTCACTGCCCTGGAGCAATGAACTGGTTGGACAATGTCGAGAGAGTGGAGAGCAGAGATGATAAAAGTCTGAAGTCACCCATGAGACTACTCTGAAATCTGTGTTTCATATCCTTGCATCCTCTCTGGACGGATGTGTTGTTCCATGAAGAAGTGCTACAAATTCTTCTAGCTGTGCTGTACTAGTTTAAGAAAATATTAGTTTAAGAAAATATGGTTGGATGAGTTACCAATACCTTCCATTTCAGTCATTCACTCTGATGTATGCCAGAGCACCGACTATGGGAATCCCATGCAAAATGCCACAACCAAGGTTCTTCCATGAAGATCGGCACTAACAAGTTGTAGACTCAAGGCCTGAAAAAAAAACTGTAATGATTCTCCTTCTGCCTCATGCATGGTGTCATATAATGATTGGGGAAGTTGCTTCATCTTCTGCAAAAAGGAACATGACTCATACCTGGCAGAAAGAGCATTTTGGGAAGGATAAATGGAGCCCATACCCAGAGGTGCTATGCTAAACGGAAAATGTGCACTGCACTTACCAGAGAGTCCCCAACTATATACCAGGCAAGGCGTAGCAGGAAGTCGATAGTGGTTGGAACTGTGACCAGCTGGTCAAACTACTCTACTAGGGTTCAACAAGGGGACCTGCCTATCTGAGGTACTAGGTTTCATCCAATTCACAGCTCTGCAGATGTCTGCCAGCAGGTTTCCTCTCATCAGCGCCCTAGAGCTATTTATCTAGTTAATTGAGCCCTCAACTGTAGAGGGCAAGAGACATCACATGCTGTTTATGAATGGATGATGGCCTTTACTAACCAGTTGACAGCACATGCTTGGAAACCGCCTTTTCCTTCTTCTGACCTCCAAGACAAAGAGCTGCTCTGTAATGTGCTTTTAGCAGGTACAGTCAACATAGAGCAACATCAGTGCTCTAGTGCTCTATTAGAACGCATAATCGCTGGGTTTGGTCTGCCTCCTCTCAGGGCAGGGCTTGCAGGCTCACTGGGCCAAGGCTTAAAGATCATGTGAGAGTCCCGGTTAAGTGTCTCAACTACCGAAGGTGGTCGGGATGGGTGTCATGCTGCTTAGACAGACATGCCAGATATGGAGATGACCCAAGTCAGACCTGAGTGCCGGATGCCCCCTCCCTGAGAAGGTCTTTCTTCAGGGGAATCTGCCAGGGGGAGTACAGAGTTCCACGAACCATCCATGGTCAATAAACTGCAACTAATTGATCTCCTCATAGTTACTCTCGATTTGCATGTGAGCTGTGTTGTTAAGCTCACTGGGGGGAGTGCATACTTGCATTTCTTTCTGAATTAATCAGATGTTCCAGAGGTGTACCAACCCCAATGGAATCACAGGGGCTACTTACTGAAACCATATAACCCAGCTCCACCTCTTGCTGAAAGGATGAACAGTGGCTCCCGATCTGAGGAGTATGCATTTTGCCTTGAACCTGGGGGCCTGATTTGCAAACTGAATCATGCTGCCCCACTGAATCATCCTGATGAGCCTCTGGGAAGCTTTCACGCTGCTCCTAGGAATCTTGCCAGCAGCTCTAATATGTACATGTTGACCATTAGCCTGATGGGGTTGCATAGCTGTCAACTTGTGGGGTTGTATCCCCCTGGCAAGATCACAGAGGAGCTTGATCCCTGACTCTACCCAATGCTACTGTTGCCTGTGGAGCAACTGCCCCTCTATATCGGATGAGAAAGCCTCATCACATGAGTCTTGACAGCAGAATTGAGTCCTGGACGCTCAAGGACCATTGACTCATAATACATGACCTAAAGGTGAAGAAGTTGCTTTGTCTATGAACTTATGGGTACCACTGGTGGTGGTGTAGTGCGTATAATATAAAAAGTGCCTTTTGGAGGATGCCAAATGACACCTGCCCTTAGCCTTAGACTCCCCGGCCTTGAGAACCTAAAAGGCTGAAGCAGGTTGACCCACCACCAGTGAGTCTTCAGGGTAGATAAGACTTGCCCTGGTTTGTAGAGTACACTTGGACAAATTTAGTTCCTGAGTTTAATGAGCTCCTGGTGCACTTCTGAGTGGGGAGAGTTCATACAACTGTAAAGGCAACAGATCAGGGAGGACAGACATCTTCAACTCGATGGTCTCTGCAGTCACCCCACCAGGTCAAGCCCGAGACTTCACCCCACTTGGAAGCTGAAGTGAGCTGGCTGCAGGATGCACCCTCTGATGCAGTGATGCCTGACACGCACTGCTTCACTGTGCTTTCATTGACCCATTGTGAGTGTTTGAGATGATTGGCTGCTTAGAAGACCAAATCCCACAGTCCCATTGGTCAGAGTGAACGGCTGAAGGGGAACCAGTATTCTAAAGCATTATATTATTTTTCTACTAAAGTATTTTCCATTAATAATACCTAAAATGCAATATCCCAATCTAACTAGAGATTTTATTGTGAAATGTAGTTACTAAAGTAATGGACAGTTGTGTGGTAAGTGTTCTGCTGGCAGGATGTTTGCCGTTAGCTTTTTTTAGACAATGGTCCTTAATCACTCAGCACTTAAATACTAACAAGCAAAGAAATGGCCGTTCTTTTAGCTGGAACTTTGTGTTTGTTCGGAAGCAGGGCTTTTTAAGATTTGTGCACTACTTATAACACACGTTTGTGGGTAAGATGTGTATTGTAATAAAGAGTGATTTTGAAGATTTAGAACATTCTCGTTAAGTAACCTTACCTTATGACAGACAGGAATTCGCATTTTTGTGATCAGGCGATCACTCAAATCATTCAGTTTCCCATACTCACCTTTGGGAGGGTCACAAAATGTGCAAATGATTGTGTAGCTTACACATAATTAAAATGTGAATGCTGGTGTTGGTCAATGTTTACTAAAGGTAAACTCCAGGTGGAGTTTCTTTTTTCATGTCAATCCACTCACATTTCCTGTTGAATCGAAGAGGAGACGGTAATGTTTTGTTGTGATTGGTCTTGTTTGTTTTAATGGAAATTCCAGGGTTGGGGATATTCATGAATTGAATTTAGAATGAATGGTACATTCCACTTCCTGGATTGGATTCGGAATTGCATGCAACGGACATGAAATGGAATTTTGTACTGAATTGGAATGTTGTGAAACAGAATGAACGCCACTAAAATCCACTTGTGTTCACTAAATTTCCCTGAATTCAATTCCACTTGCTATGTTTCTAATACAATTCCATTTCTATCTCTGGAAGCTAAGCATGCAGTTGAAGACACCCATAAAGAAGTTTCGAAGGCTTCTGTGAAAAACATATTGTAAAACACTGTATGAGTTTCAGCCACCTGTCTGTCTGCTCTGAAGTCCTTTTGATTTCTGTCTTTTCATTTCCATTCTCAGCCAACTGCTATTGTATGAATTTTGTGTGATCAAGAATAAAGTATTGGTTGTTTGCCTGCTGCGCATCTATTGTTATTGATTTTTTTGTTGTCATTTTTCTACTTATTAATGCTCAATGCTATAAAGGCCCCAACAAAATCTACATTATCTAAAAATACTAGTGAAAAGGGAGGAATGCTCATGAACAACTTGTGTTCAACTTGTCTGCTAAGAGGACAAGGCCAGGGCACATCACCAGAGGCACCTTGGGCAGGGCCAGTTGTAAACACATATCGGGGAGAACCTCAAAACAAAATGGGCTTTGGTGAAGATGCATGAAACCTAGCCAGACTCCAGATCTGAACCTCGTAGAGGATCTGTGGAGGAAGCGGAATTGTCAGAGTATTATAGAGTATTACATTCACTGCTTATTCTGAGTTCAGGACCCCTGGCTGGTCTGGCTGCTGACAGTTCGTCGGAAGGTCTGCCTATCAAAACACCTGGTGCTGAACAGCAGAAAAAAATTGAGGGTCCTCCTGCTAGGTGTGAATTGGGTGAAGACATTCTGTTATGACCAAAGTGGAGAGCTGGGGGAAAAAAGGTTATCGATACAAAAACTCAGGAGGTACAAATTCAGGTAGGCACAGGTTCCGTGGCCTCGCAGGGATGGAAAGATGAACACAAAACCTCCAGGAGACAAAGGTGGAAACCTCACGCCAAAAGTTTGTCAGTTCGTTAGATATAATTGAAACATGAAATATGCTACGGTCTTACTCTTGGACTGAAATGACGTAGCACAGACGGCTTACAAGTAGAGTGGGAACACTTGAGGGTAATGAGACAGATGAGAGGTAACGGAAGACAAAGGGAGAACCAAAACAAAACACCAAGCTCAGCACCGGATTAAAGTTGAGGTGGAGAAAACATTTTTAAGTCCAAATAATAATAATGTTAATGAAGAGCAACCCTAGGTGCAAAAAGAGGGCACCTTGATTTGTCAAACTTTTGACAGTTTTCTAACATTATGAATGAATTAACTCACAGCTAAACCCTAGCCAGTGAACTGTGCTGTCATACGGTGATGGGAATATATAATAATATATTCCAGAGAAGACAAGAGAGGGCTTGAAGTCCAAATATTTAGTAAAAATTCATGAATTACACATAGGTATAATACATATATATGTAGGTATACTACACAACAGCAAAGCAACATTAACCTTGTGACCTGGTCTTATATGTGTTCTTCAAATGCAAATTAGCTGGGGCATGGTTCTATTTGCCTCTGGCTTTTTGGCTGACCCACATGTATGACGTGAGTTTTTCTGGAATGGTGGATTGTTTTTGATCCTCTGCACACAATTATCACACATTTATTCTCATGATACACCACATGGATAGACTAAATGAAATTGGGGGGAGATACCTGAATTATCCTTCGCAGGTCGTGCTTCATCTCCATAAAGATTTTCAGCAGATGGAAGCATGAAGTGCTCCAAAATCTCCTGATAGCTAGCTGCATTGACCACGTCCTTGATAAAACACGGCTGACATGGCACCGCAGACCATCATTGACTGTGGGTACTTGACACTGGACCAGGTATTTTGTCATTTCCCTCTCCCCAGTCTTCCTCCAGACTCTGACACTTTATTTCCAAATGACATGCAAAATTTGAGCAACAGTCCAGTGCTGCTTCTCTGTAGCCCAGGTCAGGTGCTTCTGCTGCTGTTTCTGGTTCAAAAGTGGCTTGAACTGGGGAATACGGCACCTGTAGCCCATTTCCTGCACACGCCTGTACATGGTAGCTATATATATATATATATAAGCAAATTTAAGATTCCGAACAGCAGCATGGTGGTGCGGTGGGTAGCACTATGGTTCCTAACCTTCCAGTTAGAAGGTTTTTGGTTCAAGGCTCACCGGTGACCTTTCTGGAAGGAGTTTACATGATCTCCCCGTGCTTGTGTGGGTTTAGGTTAGGTTAATTGAATAATCAAAATTCCCCTTATTTGTGAATGTTGATGAACTGGTGACCTGTCCAGGGTGTACCCCCACCTCTTGCCCAATGTGCACTAGAGACAGGCAGCAGCAGACCCCTGTGACGTGATGTGGTGCGATACTGACATAGGATTACTTTGTTTTTTGTTCTTTTATGTCTCATGTTCGTTTGAATATATGATACTTCTGTTTCTAATGGCCCGCCGTACTGTTTTCCACTTTGCACTCTTTTTATAGGTGAAGAATCTAAATATCCAGACATAGGACATCAGCCCAAAGATAATCAAGAAACCCAGATATGAGGGATATTACAAACTAAAACACAAGCATCCAGTCCCATGAAACGCCATGTGATCCTTTGTCAGATAGAATCTTTGATTAGAAAATGATCAATGACAAAAATTATGGAAAGTGAAAGTGACGTTACGATCAAGTATGGAGTGACCCATACAAGGAATTTGTGCTTTGCATTTAACCCATCCAAGTGCACACACACAGCAGTGAATAAAAACACTGTGAACACACACTGGGAGCAGTGTTTATTGTTTATTTTTGCCCCTTGACTTTACTCAGATTTGATCATTGAGCATTTTCTTCTGAACTCTTGTCCTCGAGATCGAATCCACTTGTTGGCAACTGCAAAGAGAAAAAAGTGAAAATAGTCAGAGATTCTAATTATCCAGAAGCATCAAACTCAAGCTTCCCCATCGGTGAAGATTTGTGTTCAATACGTAAACCCCATCAGTGCATTCCTCAGGATTCAGACATGTAGGGGTCGAGGCTCAGGGTTAAGCATAGCAGTCTCTGGAGGCCCCGCCTCCCAGGGTACTAGCATAAGATCGAAAAAAAGTTCAGGTACTTGAGGTGTCCGGCCAATCATCCAGTTTCAATGAACAATAGTGCACCCTATTTATGCATATTTTAGGACCTAGACATCTGGGGGTCATGAATCAGGTTAAGAGTAGTGGCCCACTTTTCTGGTGGCCACCCAGGGTGCCAGCCTAATATTGGAAAAAATAAATCAATTCCGGACCAAAAATTGAGTCAGCCTGCACGAATCCAGCCACTAAAAGTGATTGCTGGGTAGTGAAACTTATTGGAGCATGACTCAGAACAGGGGTTTGGGGTCTGGGGTTAAGTATAGTAGCTGCGTAGCAGCTTCCTGGGGTGCTAGTCTAGGATTGAAAGAAAATTGAGTCAGCAGGTCACACACCAAGACCAGGGAGCAAGTTGGAACAAGATGGAAACTAAGATGGATTGGGTGTCTCGGATAAGGGATACGCCGGCTCTGATGTAACTATTAAAGGCTTGGGACAACCATTGACCCAATGGACTAGTTGCACAGGGTGATGTAATCTATTTCCACCCAACTACAACACTTTCTATATGGCAAATTCTGGAGATACGTTTACATAGCAGCAGCAAGCAGCAGCTGTCTACATGATGGATTTCTCTGCTTATTTTGATTCTGTTTATTTAATAAACTCTGATTATAAGAATTACCGTCGTCCTGTCTTTAGCCGTTTCAAACACATTCAGATTCATCAGGCAGGAGGAGCATAAGGGCTATTTGTTACAGGTCAATGAGAAAGAACGATAAACCTCACAATCTCAGATTGTGGAACGTACACTGAACAAAAATATAATCGCAACACTTTAGTTATTGCGCTCATCTTTTATGAGATGAACTCAAAGATCTGAAACATTTCCTACATACACAAAATAACCATTTCTCTGAAATTTGCATGGTTATTGCACAGGTGTGCCTTAGACTCGCTACAAGAAAAGGTCACTCTGAAATGTGCAGTTTTGTTTTATTTGGGGGGGGGGGGGTCTGGGGACTCAGACAACCAGTCAGTATCTGGTGTGACCACCATTTGTCTCATGCAGTGCAACACATCTCCTTCGCATTTAGTTGATGAGGTTGTCTATTGTGGTCTTTGCAACATGGGGCCGTGCATTATCCTGCTGCATCATGAGGAGGTGTTGATGGATGTATGGCACAACAATGGGCCTCAGGATCTCATCACGGTATCTCTGTGCATTCAAAATGCCATCGATAAAATGCACCTGTGTTCTTTGCCCATAACATATGCCTGCCCATACCATAACCCCACCACCACCATGGGCTACTCGATCCACGTTGATCTCAAACAATCTTGGAGGAGGACATATACACCAAGCCTAAATCCAAACCATGTAGTGTTCATGTGTTGAATCACATCAACAGCTGGGGGAATGT
Organism: Danionella cerebrum; assembly: GCA_007224835.1. NCBI lineage: Eukaryota > Metazoa > Chordata > Actinopteri > Cypriniformes > Danionidae > Danionella > Danionella cerebrum. The sequence goes on along the minus strand of SRMA01027207.1, from coordinate 14,653 downwards.
CTAAATCTTCGAAAGCGCTTTCCTGGTGTAACAAGGGTGAAGCTGACCTTTCCCAACCATTTATCTCCTACTTCCGGATCTACCAAGAACCAATGGTAGAAAACTAATGCACATAGTAACAAAATGCAGTTTTTAAAGCATGGGAAGGTTTATCATCTTTTTTTATTTATAGCCCACTCATTTTGTCAATGAGGCATTGCTCAGTCACTTTTTGCCTGGTAAAAAAATAAGAAACCATCGACCAGAATCTCTCATACGTGCATCTGGCAGAGGTAGCTGCCCTGATCCTAAGGGAATGGCCAGTAAAGGGATTGGCAGGGAGTCCACAGTGGGTCCAAGGGAACTTGAAGACGGTTGAAGACATAGACCAGTTGACCTTCCAATCCTTAGGCTTGGGTGAACAGCAGAATTTTAAGTTTGGACTTTAACCCCTTAATACCCGCGGCCCACCCGCGGGCCAGAAATCGACACTTACAGAAAGACCGTACTCCAAAAACGTGCTTACCATGAGAAAAAGAAATAAAAGCACAACTATTCACTTTTCGTTTGCTACAAAAGAAAAAAAGGCTGATGGTTTTCCGGTTGTTTTGCCGGCCATTTTCAAAGAAGACCGGGCAAATATGGTATGTTTTGATTCAGTAGAGTCTCCTGAACATTTGAGACCACCTTTGGAAATCTGTGACCAGGATTGGCCAATCACCAAGCCAGTAAAAAAGACCTGGCCTCTCAATGAGAGCAAATGTCAACGTGGTTCCTCATTTTTTCACATGTGTTCAGCCAACCAATCGCGATTAAGCTCCAAGCAGATTGACGGGTTATTTAGCCAATGAGATGAGCTTTCAAACAATGTATAGGTTAACATAGTTCGGTTGACAGACATGAGATAACGTGACTGCGCAAAGAGAGCAATTGCTTTCGGTCATCCAGCTTTACACACACTGTTGAGCAGAGACCGCACAGGTTGCCTTCTGGAGAAAAAGGCAATCACTGCAGAAAACACATGTTTAGCTCCATTTTGACAGATTTTGGTCATGTATTGGTCCACAGTTGTGGCTTCTATTCAGTTTCGTCAAACCAGTGACTCCAGCATTCACTTATATAAAAAATATTTTTTTTTAAATTAGGTGAGAATGATTTCTACTATTTCTACAAAGTTTGTGAATCTATAACTTTAGTTTTGTTTAAGGTATCCAGTTCCTTACTTCTTCCTGATGAACTAGGAAGGGTTACCTTTTCAATGACACCAAGGACATTAATTTAACCCATACAATGTGAGAGTTACAGACATTTTATTTTGGGTATGCCTTTTTCGGACCTACACAAAAGCTCAATCTCCTTTCAACCGAAAATAGGAAACAGTACGCAGCCTCTGGTTGGAGAACCCTAGGGTTCTAGCAGGTGTGTGTACAATTAAAAGCTCTGATAAATAGTGAAGAGCTATACCATTCAGAGATTAGTAAAACAGCATTACATTTTTAAAAACCCAGCAAGTGCTGAGATTGTAAAGCTGGAGAAATGTGCGTGCGGGTGTCTGTTCTCTGGGCTGGGGTTTGTCCCCAAACACCCAATAGTGGATAAAGAACTTTATTTCATATGCATTTGCACTTTTCCTGAAACCAAGAAACAATCACAACTCATTTGCGACAGCCAATCCCATGACGCACACTTCCTGGATCTCTTCAAGCAATCAACAAATGGTTTTCCTCTTGACCAGCCCATGCAGAAACAATATTTCACTCATTCCAATAATGCATAGCTAAATGAAGCCAAACACACAAAGGGGTCTCTTACCCCATTTACTGCCCACAAACACAGGGCAAGCTGCATGTAGAGTCTGGGTGTCTTGATTTCCATTTCTGAGCAGGTTAAACCACACCACGGCAGAGCCCTCAGGGAACAGAGATAAACACATAAGAACATGCCTAACGAGGGCTAGATATCACAGGCAATTTCTTCAATGAATTACATAACACAAGGTGATGATTAAATGCTATTCACAAATCAATATGATTAGAATCAATAATGAATAGATAATGATTCAATAAATATTTATATTTAAAATTTCTGCCAAATTCTTGAAAACACATATATTGACAGAAAACAATACATAGATGAAAATGAAATATGCTTAAGTTATTTGGGAGTTACCCTTGCAGGGGTCTAAGGCAGAAGAACAAGTTCGCTAACCGGTTTAAATTATCTCAATATTATCTCAACTTTGCCTAGAAGGGAGACTATTGGACAGAGGTGTGTAGTACACCAAAAGAACAATGGGGGGGGGGGGGTATGTACGAACTGAGTTCCATTCCCCATCTTCCCAAGGAGCCACAGAGACAGTTTGGGAAGCTTCCGCAAGGCTCACAGATAGTCTGCCAGGTGCTTCCTTCCAGACACTCCATATTTCCCAAAGGTAGGGCCGCATGCCTGCAGAACTCAGCGATACAGAAAACGCCACAGAGTGAAACCGGAGTGATTGAAATACCCACTGTTGAAGAATCACAGCATTCCAGCACAGTTTCTCAAAGCCCAGATCAGTCGACTGCTGAACTGTCACAACAAGGAACATAGATTTGCTTGTCCATCAACAGTATTGATCAAACGCCCTGTTTCTTTAGTATTCGTTCTTGTAAAGTGGATATATACCCCGTGGTATAGTGGACGTTGTGCATGAAATGTATGGATGGTTACACAGGGCGATGCAGGTTTGTCTTTCCCATACCACCCCATTCTTTTTCCGCCTTGCTTCCTGTCTCTCTCTACTGTCCTCGCTGTTAATTGAAAAAAAAACAAAAAAAAACAATAAAGGCTACGGCTAAGATGCCAACATGGGTTGAGACTGTTCCTTTTCTCGATGTGGTGTTGGATTAAGTAAGGGCCTCTCTCCACTCTTGCAATGTTCTGATTCAGCAAAGCTAGTGGCTGATAATGCATTGCCCAGCCCCGTTTATGTTCAAAAGGATAATAATAATTGTTCATCGCTGCATCAGAACTACATGATTGATCTCCGTATCATGGGACTTGAGGCAACCACCAACTGGCATGGAAGGCATGACTTGCTTGATGAGAATACAGTCAACATGGTTTCCTGGGCTGCTAGGTTTTGGGGTATATATTGCTCTCTGAATCTTGTGGATGGTCCATGGGTTCACGGCGTTACAAGTAACAATTCTTCACAGAAGTGCTTCAAGAGCTCACAAAAATGCCTTTTCTCCGGCACCAGTGACAAAGGCAATCTTTACCATTTGAGCCAAAGGTGCAATAGTCTACAGAAAGAGAGATTATAGCCCTTGTTTTTGTCCCCAGGAAGAATGGCAGGTTGTAACCTATCTTGGACCCATGAGCCTGGAGTCATTAGCTGGCCAAGTTAAAATTCCTAGGAATGTTGTGCAATTTTTAGTGCCTAATCAGGTCATATGTTATGCTCTAAAGGTTGATTTACAAGAATCAACCTGGGCATAGCATGGCACATTTCCTCATGAAAACAATTGATTAAAAATGGTGAATCAATTAATTGAACTCAGCCATAGACCTAACAGTTGTTTTCAGAGGTCTGATGAAAATCACTTGCAGTCACTTACTTGCTTCGGTTGAAGAGATGCGCCAAGATGTGGAAAGACAGTGGCCCCACCAATTTCCACATCACTCATCTACAACAAATAAATCAATCATTGAACTGGTCAGTACAACAGTGTTTATTTTGTACATGAAAAACAAGATTAAAGAAGACAAAAAAAATCACCCTTTTGTTCGCACTGTGCATTCTGTTTTAACTATTTAACTTTTAATCAGCAATCCTTTAAAATTCACATTAGTTGTTACCCTAAATTTCTTTGGACATCTAATTTTTACCCTAATTTTGTTTGGTCATTTCTAGGAATTCTTATTTTCTGTGAAACGTCTGCAACCAGCAAGTGACTGTATCCCTTTTAGAATCCCTTCACCAGTTATTAAGTGACATCTATATGTCAGGTCATGGATGCTGAGCAGAACCACTAGAAGACCTTCCTCGAAGTAAGGGATGAGTCAATGTTGGACAGAGTTCCACCCTGACTCGGGAACCCCTTTTGCCTCCCCACCCAATGCCACAAGGTGCACTATCCAACAATACCCTTCAGTACAGGCCTCATCCACAAAGTACACCCTATGGGAATAATCTCGGTGCAAAAAGACCGCCTAAGCTTCAACTCACCACAAAAATTGGGTGGGGCATTGTCCACGGACCACATAAAAGGATATACCAACCACCAAACTTTTGCCAAATGTCTTTCCAATGATTCAAGCTTAAATTTTATAACCATCAATACGGATAAGGGTCAATGAGTGGGACATCCTAATCTCAGTGTCTGGTAAAGATAACCTGAAAAGTTCAGTTTATTCCTCCCAAAAGTCAGGATACTACAATAAATGATTTGTGTGTCAGTTTGTCAGTTAGAAATGTGTCAGTTTAATTGAATAATCTAAATTCCCCTTAGGTGTGAAAGTGTGTGATGGACTGACGACTTGTCGAGGGTGTACCCCGCCTCTAAAACCGAAGGAGAACAAGCGCGTAAAAGGATAAATGAAGAGAGTGAGGGTTTGTGAAGCCTTTGTATTTTGTCAATTGTCAACTGAATATCTTTTAACTGCCACAGCCAGATACAAATTTGTGACCATACTTGACTTTGGATATACGCAATGTTCCAGATTATTATGATTCCCAGATTAATTTGCAAATTTCTATGTCAAAAAGACACAGATGCCAGGTGAGCCCAACTACTGGGGTGGGTGTTCAGATTTGTGGCTGATTCAGAGCACAGATGAAGGCACATAGAGGAAGATATCAATCACATCCATCCAGCCAATACAAGCAGCTGTTTGGTTTACGCACAGTTGCAAGACTCTGGACGTCTCTTTCAGAATCAGAAAGAGGGAAATTCACACAAGGAAATTGTTATGGTACATGGGAGTACTCCGGTACACAACAGAACAACAATTTAAGGTGCTAAAATTTAAGATGGCAACATTAAACCAGTGTGCTTGACAGTAAATTAAGCAAAGTGCAAATGCAGGTGTAGAAATAAAAGGAACATTTAAGAATTAAGTGAAAGGGCAAGTGCAGAATTCAGGTGTTTGATGGCTTGGGGGGAAAGCTGTGTGTGTGCTGTGCAGTCCTGGTATTTGTGACAGAGGGCAAGACTTCAAAGAGGTGGTTGCCGGGGTGTATGGGACTTTTGTGGCCCTTTTTCTCACTCTGGAGGTGTATAGGTCCTGGAGAGACGGTAGGGGAGCACCGATGATCTTCTCAGCAGTCCGCGCTGTCCTCTGGAGTCTCAGGATGTCTAATTTGGATGCAGAGCTAAACCAAAGGCTGGCACCAGTGCTGCTGGTGCGAGTGCCCAAAGAGAAGTACCAAATTCTCACCAGCTGTTGTCTTTTTGTCAGGAGGCTTGTGATCCAGTAACAGGTAGAGTCCGGGACAGACAGCTGGGAGAGTTTCTAATGAAGGGGTGGTGAAGGAACGATGGTGTTGAATGCAGATCTGAAGTCCATAAACAGGATCCTCACGTAAGTCCCCAGTTTGTCCGGATGTTGTAGGATGTAATGCAGTCCTACGTTCACTGCATCCTACACAGACCAGTTAGATCGGTAGGCAACTCCAGGGGGTCCAGTAAAAGTCCAGTGATGTTCTTCAGGTAGGCCAGTACCAACTTCTCAAGGGACTTCATGACCACAGATGTCAGAGCCACTGTTCTGTAGTCATTGACTCCTGTGATTTTGCGTTTCTTTGGGATGGGGATGATGTTGGAGCGTTTGTAGCATGTAGGATCTTCACACAGCTCCAGCAATCTGTTGAAGATCTGAGTGAGGATGGGAGCCAGCAGGTCAGCACAAGATCGCAGGTAACCACTGGTGCTTACCTTCTCTTCTATTTCCTGAAGAGCTGGCAACCTTCACTGATTTGTAGAGCAGGGGGTGTGTGCTGGAGGTGATAATGGCTGCTCTTGAAGACAATCAGATGGTGTGGGGTGTGGCTAAAACCTGCAGTAGAACTCATTCAGTTCATTTACCAGGTTTGATTGCCCATTAAGCCACAAGGGGGTGGTAGTTGGGGATGGTCTTCAGGCCAGACCACACTGAAGCAAATTGGTTTTCTAAGTTTGCAGAATACTTTCTTTTTGCAGCTCTGATCTCCATATTCAGTGTATTGCTTGCCTCTTTTGTACAATGCATGGTCACCACTTCTGTAGGCATCTCCTGTGGCTTTGAGTTTCCCAGAGAACCACGGTTTGTCGTTATATGTTACATAAGTCTGGTTGGGGATGCACATTTCCTCACAGAAGTTGATATATGATGTAACAGAGCCTGTGAGCTCATCCAGATCGGTGGCAGTCTTCGAAAATCCTCCAATCTGTGTAATCAAAGCAAGCTTGAAGCTCCTGCTCTGCATCACTGCTCCATCTTTTTGCTGTTATCACAACAGGCGTAGCAGCGTTGAGATTTTGCCTGTACAATCGGAAACGATATATCAGGCAGTGATCAGAAAGTCCCAAAGGTGCTCTGGGAACTGCATGATATGAATCCTTTATTGTGGTGTAGCAGTGGTCCAGAATTTTCCCCTCTCTTTAAAGTCCCCAAGATTAATAAAGACTGTGTTTGTGACCTCGTCAACCAGCTGACGCAACGCTTCACTCACACGTGTGTGTGGAGAAATGTAAACATTGACCAGAATGAACGAGGAAAAAACCCACTGTGAGTAGAAAGGTTTATGGTTTATGAGAAGCTCTTCCAGATAGGGACAGCAGATCTTCTTTATGACAGTTACATCTGTACACCATCTCTCATTTATGTAAAAGCATGTCATGATCCGCTCTGATCAGTTGGAATCCGGGCAAGTGAACAGCGTTTCACTTGGTTCACTTAACCAAGTCTCCGTTCAAGTACAGAGCTGCAGAGTTTGTGAAGTCAGAGTTTGTGTTAGCCCTTGTAAGTAGATGTATCTCGTCCATTTTGTTGGGTAGAGAGCAGAGATTTGCCAGATGTAAACTGAGCAGTGATGTTCGACGGCTGCGATGAAGGAGTTTCACAAGCACGCCAGCAAGCTTTCCTCTAGCCCTTGATAGACACTGCTACTCCACCAACGAAGATGCTTGAAAAAACAGCAGAACGTCCAGAAAATGAAAAAGAGTTGGTTTGTGAGTGTTGCCTAATGCTTAGCAGCTCTTCCCAGGTGTAATAGAGCAGGTTTGACGAACAAACTACAGAAGCTGCCATCAGTGGTGCCATCTTGATACCCATTTTGCAACTAATACTGGGATTTGTGCTTTTATCCAATACAGATGGGTCTGTACATCTTCTTTAGTACTTTGTCATTACTCAGGCTTGTGTTGCTCAGAGTATCTGCTACTGTTAGATGTTTGCCTGGTTTGAACTCAAATGTTAAGCCATACTTTTTCGCTTTGTGCATCATTTCTTTCTAAAGACGTCTTTCTTGATGTGACAGGATTATACTCTGTTTCATGTTGCTGAACTGAAACTGCACCCAAAGCAAACCTTAGGTCTCATTTCTCCTCTGTGTATCAGAAAAAAATTAACCAAGTTGCTAAAAGTCCCCAGGAATACTTGAAAAATTCACTATATTTGACATTATTTGCTACTCAGTGGCATTAGCCTGCTTCGTTTGTTGTTTGGAGTGGGATGGGAGGTAAGCATGAAGCTTGGACGCACACATATACAGTGGTACACCGAGATACCAATGCTACGAGTTACAAAATGTTCGAGATATGAAAGGTCTCACAGGAAATTTTTTTTTCCTTCAAGATGCGAAAAAAATGTCAAGATACGAACAACAACAAACAGTTCTGCTCTATTATCTGCTTATTTGTCTGATGTAGCGCTGCGCTTCCGGGTCCTGGCGCTCAATTCTCCCTTTGCAAAAAGTGCTGAAAGTGCAAAAAGGGGCTGATACGCTTTAAAGCACTTTAAATCAGTTTTAAATCGAGCGAAACATTATGTATAGATTAGCAATAGTGTACTATAACAAATGTTAGAGTCAAGGTGTCGTAACAGAAATAACGTTTATAATGTGGAAGGTGGCACGGTGGCACGCTGGGCTTTGGCAAGGAAACCTATCCATAGGCTGTGAGGCATCTGCCGAAGCTGTACCAATCAGTGGAGACAATTAACACAGCTTCATAACAGAATCATATCCAGGCTGCTCAGAGGCAGAAAGCTCAAATGCACTACCGCTCAGTATACTCTGTTTGCTCTTTATGTGGCACTGTGGCAGTGGTGGTCCGTCTGTATATATAGGGCTGAGGCAGCTTGACCCTCAGCTTGGTAGACCTTCACTTTCATGCAAGTCTTCACAAGTTTGGAGGGAATTCCTCCAAGATGCGATACTGTAGAACATAAGTATCGCATAGCTGCCTCATCAAGGGTAGTGAGGACAGGAGTCTAAATGCCTCAATGAGAGGGTTACCCTCCACAGTTTTGTGAACTCCTGCATCAAAAAAAATGGGCAAGCTCATCATGGAGTGAACCCGAAAACCACTCATCCAAACATAAGTGGCCATGATGAGAGAGTAGGGGAATCTCTAACCCACTCGCCGCACCAGGCCAAGGAAGCATAGTGATCTCTGGTTCCTGAAGTGATGGAGCACCCAGGTCAATAGCAGTTCATCTATAAGGTCATAGGAGGGGTCCATCCGCATTATACAACCCAACATGCCTGACACCAAACATGCTGGGAGAGCAGGGAGATTAAAATAGAGATACTGGATAATAATACTGGAATAGCTGATGTTTGCTATGTGAGTGTGGCAAATTGCTAAATAATAATTTCACACTTAACAATCTTGTTGACAAAGATTGGCCACTCAGACAAGTATTCCCATGATCAAATCATTTTAAGGGTATTGTTGTTCTGGAGCTTATATTGTACTGGTATAAAATTAAGTGTTGAATATATCACATGCTCACATAGATCAGGACGGTAGCAATCCGGTCTCCTCTAAGCTGAAAATCTGAGTTGTTTATCAACTGTGGAGAGATCAGCACATACATTAAAGCTTGGATTCATATCTAAATCTGATCAGAAGAAAATTGATTTAGCCTACCTTACAGTCGTAATGTGGCTCATATTGGCCCCCAATTCCATAGTTAGCTATCTGAAAAAAGATCAGTTACAATCACTACTAAAGAATGGAAACCCTTTGGGATTATGAGGAGTTTTGCATGAATTGGTCACAAAATGTGCTCTGAACTTTTTCCGACAACCTCAATGCTATGCCAAACTATTTATGTGATCTCATATTGAGGAAGAACAGAGAAGAATCCCAGAGGCTGTCACACCATATGCCCCAGGAGCCTCTGAAATAGTTTCAGACAGTTTCATCTGAGGTGTTGAGTTTGTAAAAAGATGTTAATACCTGCAGAATTTCAGCTGACTTTAGGTCAAGTCCTGTGACCTCTGAGATTCGATGATTGATCCGAGCAATCGTGGGATCTTCATCCTCCGAGAGCCAAGCACTGATAAAAGAAAGGAAAACATTAGCTCGTTGGTCTCCACAGATATTATTGAATGTCCACTGAAAGCTTGAAAGAACTATTGAGGTTTTGGAGAAATATGCTTCAGTCAAATATATATACATTTAAGCCCTTTATACATTTTGATTTGAAAAAACACATTTGAACACAGGTAGGTTATAATGGCTTTGGGTTTAGAATTAAGCGATGATGCGCTGAAAAAAACCCTAACAAAATCCAAATGGTAAAACAAATTCAATCAGTCTATTGTTGCATTATTTAAAATGGTTTTAGCAACTTATCAATAATTTATACTTTTTTTTTCCTCATGTCTTGGTTTTTCAAGAAATTTACCATAAAACTAGGGGGATGCCAGCTGTTCAAAGGAAGCTTGGGGCATAATCAAGCCATAGATTGACTGAAAAGCAGGCAGTCAACGGGATCGAAAAGGCGAAGGAGGAGGTGGGTTTGATATCTATATATGTAATATATATATATATAAATCTAACGTTTGTTAGTCATATTTCATATGTTACTAAACTGCACTGTTCCACCACAGAACACATTATCCTTAGCAGATGCAGAAAAGTAAGTCCATGCATTCATGAGCTGGAGAATGCATTACTGTAACCTTAATGGCTTTATTAGCTGCTGCTCCATTTCCTCCATTTACTACAGCTATTTCGATCATATCACACCAACACAAACAGGACCGTAAATGAGACCATTCACATGGGCCTTCATTTCGTTCTCCAGCACCCCTGAGAATACAAGGATAGTGTTTCACCCATTCAATCCAGGTAAGAAAAGCTCAATGAGATCTACAAAGACAAAGAAATTCACATACACATCGAACTGGTGAAAAGTCTCATTGTGGTTAATTGCACATGGAATGTCACATTTTATTCAGTTTTATACTGCTATTTCAGAGTGTGAAGCACATGTTTGAAATGTTAAAACTATATCAAACTAGTCTACAAAAAAGTAATTCAGAAGAAGTTTCCAAACAAACGGGAAGTCAGTAATTTTGAATTCTTTTGCAAAATGTAGTCCAATTCCAAACCTTGGGATGAACTTGGGATGAACTTGGGATGAAATTTGTCAAGTGCGTTAAAGGTCTACATCTGAACACACACACACATGCATACCCACGCACACGCAAACACACACACACACACACACACGCACGCACAGTAGAAACTGAATCTGGAGTAGAAACATCCAGAGCCACCGTGTGCAGGAAATGGGCTACAGGTGCCGCATTCCCCAGTTCAAGCCACTTTTGAACCAGAAACAGCGGCAGAAACGCCTGACATGGGCTACAGAGCAGCAGCACTGGACTGTTTCAAATTTTGCATGTCATTCGGAAATCAAGGTGCCAGAGTCTGGAGGAAGACTGCGGAGAGGGAAATGCCTGAAGTCCAGTGTCAAGTATCCACAGTCAGTGATGGTCTGGGGTGCCATGTCAGCTGCTGGTGTTGGTCCACTGTGTTTTATCAAGGGTGTGGTCAATGCAGCTAGCTATCAGGAGATTTTGGAGCACTTCATGCTTCCATCTGCTGAAAATCTTTATGGAGATGCAGATTTCATTTTTCAGCACGACCTGGCTCCTGCTCACAGTGCCAAAACCACTAGTAAATAGTTTACTGACCACGGTATTACTGTGCTCAACACATCCTGAGCTTAACCCCGTAAAGAATCTGTGAGATATTGTGAAGAGTAGGTTGAGAGACGCACGACCCAACACCCTGGATGAGCTTAAGGCTGATTAATTGGATATTCTAAATTCCTCTTAGGCGTGAATGTGTGAGTGAGCGTTGCTCTGCGATGGACTGGCGACCTGTCCAGGGTGTACCCCACCCTCTCGCCCAATGTGCGCTGGAGATAGGCACCAGCAGAACCCAGTGACCCCAAAAGAGAATGAGCAGTTAAGAAAGTGAACGAATGAGTGAATTTTTACAGCTGAGTTCTATTTGGAGATTGAGCATGGTTGGATATGTGGTGGTAAGATAGAAAGAATCTTTAAAGCTTTCATTATGTGCGGAGACACATACCTCTGTGACACACGGTATGCAGTTGAAATGTTCTTGCCAGAAACTGGATCGATGACTTTAGCTCTGGAAAGCTGATTAGAAAATAAACTTTAGTGCACCTTAAAAACACTTTTTTTTTAACCTTGTCCTGGGCTTCGCCTGCTAGAGGACAAAGCCTTCAAATGATGTCTGCCCAGAAAGGCTATCCCCCCCTAAATGCACGCCTCCTCGATCTCCTGTCATGAGCTGCCAGGTTTAAGAGGGAAAGGGGCGCAACAGGCCTCCATGGGAGACCAATCATCCCCCTCTGGTGAAGGCATCCTCCAGCAGCGGCTACATCTGGGAGACCCAACCCTTTCCAATCTGACAACAAATGGAAGTGGCCAACCTGACGTACCTTTGGCGAGGGGGCTGAGTCTACATTCTTGGGGTACAGGCCCATCAGACTCTTTCTGCAGTCTCCATTCAAGAGATGAAGAACCATGAAGATAGGATGCGACCAGCCCAGGAGCTCAGTTAATTAATTTCTCAACCCCGTGCTTACATCAGAAGAAGAGCAATTTTACTCCCACCCAGAATGCAATATTTCTAAGTCAACAATTCAATATTTTCAATGACTGCATGGCTCTTGCAAAATGTTTTCCTACATTCGTGGGAGAGGTGATAAAGCTTTCTGCTTTTCACCCTCCTCCTTTTATCCTCTTGAGAGCATCAGAGGCTGAATGCTTCATGTCCTGTTTATGCCTTACATGCATTTATTAACAAAACCAGCCATTTCAGGAGGAGCGACCAGCTCTTCATCTCCTGGGCCCCTTCTAACACAGGGAACCCAATTTCCTCCATCAGGGAACCCATTTGAATGCAAGGGAACACACCCTCCAGAGATCCTCAGAGCTCATTATACCAGAGGCTTAGCAGCTTAATGGGCTTTGTTTAATGGGGTCTTCTTGAAAGAAATCTGCGATGCGTACAGGGTTTTCGCTCAGTCAGAGGAAGACACTTCTGTCTTTCAAATCAGACTTGGATGCTTCTGCAGAGGTCCAATACGGAAGCCCTTCCGATCTCTCCACTCGATGATTCAGACAACCAGGGTTACGACACAAACCTTGGAAGGTATTTCAAATTTAGATGTGAGAAACTGTGTGATTGTAAGTACATGACCCTTGGAAATACAAGACCTGTGATATGACTTGTCTTTTCTGGCACTAAACAAAGAAAAATGGCACAAAAAAGACTTGGAACAGAATATAACGGTAAGGAGAGATTTGCCTGTTTATACAATCTTCATTGTTTAGACCTTGTCTTTGCTTCTTGGGTGGATTTATAAATTGTAATGATTTTAACCTCATCAATGCTAACAACATGGAATGACTGAAGTAAAATAATGAATCCAAATGGAAGAAAAGATTTGACAAGATGTTCTTTAGATTTTTTTTTCAACAAAACTAACAATTTAACTGAGGAAAAAAGCCATACCCTCTAATAGCTAGTGTTACCTCCTTTTGCTGAAATAACTGACTTATTATAGCCATCGACCAGTCTCTGACATCAATCTAGCCACAGGGGTTGCAAGCCAGTGACTTCTGTGCCAGTCCCAAGCCCGGATAAATAGAGAGGGTTGCGTCAGGAAGGGCATCCGGCGTAAAAAATGCCAAAAACCAAATATGCGAGTCTCCAAATTGATTTCCATACCGGATCGGTCGAGGCCCGGGTTAACAACAGGGTGCCGGTGGAAATTGGACTACTGTTTGTCGAAGAAGGAGAGGAGGGAGAAGGATTCGTCGACAGAAAGAGAACAGGAAAGGCAGGAGTGTAGATCTGAGAATAGGGACTCTTAACGTTGGTACAATGACAGGGAAGGGTAGGGAGCTGGCGGACATGATGGAGAGAAGGAAGGTAGATATTCTGTGTGTGCAGGAGACCAGATGGAAGGGTAGCAAAGCGCGTAGTATTGGAGGGGGATACAAACTGTTTTACTATGGTGTGGATAGGAAGAGAAATGGGGTAGGAGTGATCCTGAAGGAGGAGTTTGTGAGGAATGTTTTAGAGGTGAAAAGAGTGTCAGACAGGGTGATCAGTTTGAAGTTAGAAATTGAAGGGGTGATGTTGAATGTAGTGAGTGGTTATGCTCCACAAGTAGGCTGTAAGTTGGAAGAGAAGGAGAAATTTTGGAGTGAGTTGGATGAGGTGATTGAGAGTGTTCCCAGAGGAGAGAGAGTAGTAGTGGGAGCAGATTTCAATGGGCATGTTGGCGAGGGCAACAGAGGTGATGAGGAGGTGATGGGCAGGTTCGGTGTTAAGGAAAGGAACCTAGAAGGACAGATGGTGGTGGACTTTGCCAAGAGGATGGAAATGGCTGTAGTTAATACTTATTTTCAGAAGAGGGAGGAACATAGAGTTACCTACAAGAGTGGAGGTAGGAGTACGCAGGTAGACTACATCCTTTGTAGACAAGCCAATCTGAGAGAGATCAGAGACTGTAAAGTAGTGGTAGGAGAGAGTGTAGCCAGACAGCATCGGATGGTGATGTGTAGGATGTTTCTGGTGGTCAGAAAGAAGAGAAGAGGAAAGATTGAAAAGAAGACCAAGTGGTGGAAGTTGAAAAAGGAAGAAGATTGTGGGGAATTTAGACAGAAGCTGAGACAGGCTTTGGGTGGTCAGGAAGAGCTTCCAGATGACTGGGAAACTACAGCAGAAGTGATCAGGGAGACAGGAAGAAAGGTGCCAGGTGTGTCAGCTGGAAGGAGGAAAGAAGATAAAGAAACATGGTGGTGGAATGAGGAAGTACAGGACATCATCCAGAGGAAGAGACTAGCTAAAAAGAAGTGGGACATTGAAAGGACTGAAGAAAGTAGACAGGACTACAAGGAATTGCAGCACAGAGTGAAGAGGGAGGTGGCAAAGGCCAAACAGAAAGCATATGATGAGTTGTATGCCAGGTTAGACACTAGGGAAGGCGTGAAGGAATTGTATAGATTAGCGAGACAGAGAGACAGAGATGGGAAGGATGTGCAACAGATAAGGGTGATTAAAGATAGAGATGGAAAGGTGCTAACAAGTGAGGAGAGTGTGCTGAGAAGATGGAAGGAGTATTTTGAGGAGTGGATGAATGAGGA
>SRMA01027206.1:44050-89733 GCA_007224835.1 Danionella cerebrum | reverse complement strand
ATATATAAAGAATAACAAAGTAAGTAATACACAAATATACACAATTAACGACAATAAGATATACATAAAGTGAATTTAAAAAAAATAAAAAGATAGAATAACAATACAATAAATCCAATACATCAGAAAACATAATATAAATAAATAAAATGGAATAAAACAAATAAAGAGGAAAAAAAAAAATAAAAATAAATAAATAAATAAAAAAATAGATAAATTAGAGAGGGTGCTTTACAAGATCTTCGTTGCTCTAAAATATTCCAGGAAGGGGCGCCAAATTTTTGAAAAAGAATTTTGTTTGTGTCCCATCGCAAATCTGATCTTTTCAATTTTAAGAGCATGATGGAGGTCAAAAACCCATTGACGATAAGTAGGGGGGTCTGCAGATTTCCAGTTCATTAAAATAAGTCTTCTGGCCAATAAAGTTGCCAAAGCAACACAGTCAGCCTGCTGGGTGTCTAATTTGACAGATCCTGGCAAAACCCCAAATAGGGCAGTTAAGGGGTTAGGGTCTATCGTTAGGGAAAAGATGTCAGAAAAACACCTGAACAATCTCCTCCAAAAGTCAGACAGTTTGTGACATGACCAAAAAGAGTGTAGTAGAGTTGCTGGTTCAGTTACACAACGAAGGCAGTTTGGGTCAACATCAGGGAATATTTTATGGAGCTTAGTTCTAGACCAATGAGTTCTATGCACTACCTTGAATTGGATAAGGGTATGCCTTGCGTTAATTGATGAAGAATGTATACGGGCAAGGATTGAATCCCAAACCTCCTCCTCAAATTCCAGGCTTAGCTCCTCTTCCCAAAGCCTTTTCAAGGGTGACATTGAGGGAGATTGTTTTGTATTAATTATAGTATAGATCTTAGATAACGCTCCTTTCATTGATTTGTGAAGATCTAGTATATCATCCAGAATATTATGTGGAGGAAGTGAGGGAAAATTAGCAAACTGCGTACGAATAAAGTTCCGAATCTGAAAATATCTAAATAGGTGAGAGTTAGGCAGGTCAAATTTCTCTTGGAGTTGGGAAAAGGACGCAAATTTGTTATTTATATATAGCTGGCCAACTGTGAATAAACCATGGTCTCTCCAAAATTTAAAGGCCCCATCCAGCACGGAAGGTTTAAATACTATATTGCCAAAAACAGGTGTTTTAAAACAAGGGTCTCTAAGGCCTAGCATGAGACGAAATTGAGTCCAAATCCTAAATGAATGTTTGACTACAGGGTTTTTAACTAAAGATGTGTTTCTAAAAGAAGTGGGTGTACATAGGAAGGAGGTTAGAGAAGCAGAAGGGCAACATGCAGCTTCCATCTGAACCCATTGATATTCCATAAGTTGTAAATCATGCCGGAGCCAGAAGAGCATATTTTTAATATTTGCTGCCCAATAATAGGTTTGAAAATTTGGCAAAGCCAGGCCACCCAAGCTTTTTGGTTTCATAAGGTGATTTTGACTAATACGTTTTGACTTATTATTCCATATAAAAGATGAGATACTCCGTTGCAGAGTAATAAAAAAGGATTTAGGTATAAATATAGGAAGGCACTGAAATAAATACAAAAATTTAGGCAGAATGTTCATTTTTATGATATTCACCCTTCCTATTAATGAAAGAGGGAGAAATTTCCAAGACAAAAATAAAGACTTAGCATAATTGTAAAGAGGATTTATATTACATTTAAACAAGTCAGAATGTTTACGGGTGACCTGAACCCCCAAATACTTGAAACGATTGTTAACAACCTTAAATGGAAAGATTGAATATGAAATCTGAAGGGATGCAGAATTTAGAGGAAATAGCTCACTTTTATGGAAATTTAACTTATATCCAGAAAAATAACTGAAAGATTCTAGAATAGAGAGGGCTTGAGGAATTGAGATGAGAGGATTAGATAAAAATAAAAGAAGATCGTCTGCATAAAGGGAAACCTTCTGCTCAATCCCTGCCCGAATTATACCAGTGACCTGAGTATTAGCTCGTAGGGCTATAGCGAGGGGTTCAATGGCTATTGCAAATAATAGAGGTGATAGTGGACAGCCCTGTCTTGTGCCCCGCTGTAGTCGGAAAAACTCTGAAGAGACATTGTTAGTACGCACAGATGCTTTAGGAGAGACATACAGCAATCGAATTAAAGAAATAGTTTTAGGGCCAAATCCAAATTTTTCTAAAATTTTAAACAAATAATTCCATTCAACGCGATCAAACGCCTTTTCGGCATCGAGTGACAATACTACCTCTGAATTTTCTGAGTGGGGAGAGTACAAAATACTAAAGAGTCGCCTAATATTGACAAATGAATATCTATCACGAATAAAACCAGTTTGATCGGGTGAGATTATCTGACACATAACATTCTCAAGCCGAATAGATAAAAGTTTAGCTAAAATTTTATAGTCACAATTTAACAGAGAGATGGGGCGGTATGACCCACAGTTTAGAGGGTCCTTGTCTTTTTTTAAAAGTAATGAAATAGTTGCTTGGTAGAAGCTTGGTGGTAAAGTACAATTCTGAAGACTTTCTGAAAAAACTAGAAGCAAGATTGGGCTTAGAGCTTTAGAAAAGACCTTGTAAAATTCAGCTGAAAAACCGTCTGGCCCTGGGGTCCTACCAGATTTCATTGAAACAATGGATTCCACAATTTCTTCAATTTGTATATCTTTTTCTAACACATCAAAGGACTCCTTGTTAATAATAGGAAACTCAATACTATTTAGAAAAGTGTCCATATGTGAAGTATCTAAAGGGGATTGTGAGGTATACAAATCAAAATAAAACTGTTTGAACTGAGAGTTTATTTCATTATAATTTACTGAAATGTCACCAGACTGAAGACGAAGCTTGGGTATCATACGAGAGGCCTCAGCCTCACGAATCTGGCAAGCAAGCAGTCTCCCAGTCTTGTCACCATGCTCGTAAACCCTATGCTGAGCGCGTACAATCATTTGTTCTGCCTCATTAGTTGATATTATATCAAATTCTGATTGAAAACTTTGTCTTTTTTCAAAAAGTTCCGGGGAAGGATCAGAAGCATACTGGTAATCAATTTTCTCTATGGAGTCAGACAGTTTCTTAAGATGCCTCTTTCTTTCTTGATTCTTATGAGAAGAATAAGAAATTATTAGACCACGTAAATAGCATTTGAGGCTCTCCCAGATAGTAGAATATGACAAACCCGGTGTTGTGTTGATTTCCATAAAAGTGCTTATATTAGATGATATTAAGTCAATAAAATCTTTGTCAATGAGGAGACTCTGGTTAAGACGCCATTGACAATGCTTAGGTGGCAAAAGTGGGATCTGAAGATCCACCACAACTGGTGCATGATCGGAAATAACAATGCTTTTATAAGAACAATCCTGTAAGTATGGGAGAAATTTAAGGTCTAAGAAAAAATAGTCAATTCGAGAGTACGTCTGATGGACGTGAGAAAAAAAAGAGTACTTCCTTCCAGTGGGATTCAAATGCCGGTATGCATCACACATGCCATATTTTCCCAAGAGTGTATGCATAACTGAGGCACTTTTGGATGATGCTATTATCTTTTTGGAGGATCTATCAAGATGGGGAGACATGACGCAATTAAAATCTCCACCTAAGATAAGGGGGTGAGAGTGAATATTAGGGATACTGGCAAAAAGGGAAGAAAAGAAGCCAGGGTCGTCATAATTGGGTGCATAAACACTTGCTAGAGTAAGGGGCATTGAAAAAAGGGTTCCTGTTACAATGACATATCTCCCTTTATCATCTGCAATAATTTCAGAAGCCACAAATGGTACAGATTTATGTACTAGGATTGCACAACCTCTAGATTTAGAGTGAAAGACTGAATGATAAACTTGACCCACCCAATCTTTTTTTAATCTAAAATGATCAGTAGAGCGAAGGTGTGTTTCTTGCAAAAACGCAAAATCCGCCTTTAGACTTTTTAGATGATTCAAGATTCGATTGCGTTTGACAGGATTATTAACAGCTTTACAATTCCAACTAATATATCTTAAATGGGCTATTTTATCTTTGTTCATCATACAACTCATCTAAATACACAAAAGGTTTAGCAATTGGGACAGGTAATACAACGAAGAAAAAAATAATAGTAATAATAAATGCACCACCCAAAGTAATAAAAGGAAAGAAAAATAAAAAGTAACAACAAAACAAAACAAACAAAAATAAATAAATAACAAAAAAAGATAAAAAATAAAAACAAGAAAAGTAAGGTACAGACATAGAAACAAACTCCACTTGGGAATGACTCCAAAACCCCTCCCATCCGACCCTCCGAACCAAGCTAACACTTCCCTTAACGGAGTGTACGCCACTCTGAGTTAACACCCAGCAGAACGTGCGAGTCATTTGAACAAAACTCGAACGTGACTCTGTAGATTATATATTATTTTGAGTTACAACAAACATGGTATTTATGTGCGAAAAGAATATTTTGCCTTACACAGTTATATGATGTTATAACTGGTATAGATATATTCTCAGAACAATTGTATATGAAATAAAATAAAAATAAAAAAAAAATAAAAGAGCAAGGAGAAAACTAAAATCAGTGTATGCTAGAATCGCTTTGAAGTTACTACAGCTATACAGGCAGCTGTTAAGATTAAAGCAACATTACAATCAGGCAAATGAATAGCAGCAAATTATATAAATTGCCTTGTGAAAACTGCAAGATTGTTAGTTGGCAGTCAGTTTTTGTTCTATAATGACCCAGATATAGCAAAACTAAGGAATTGGCAGACACTGATAGTTTGAACAGCAAAGTGTCCAGTGACACATCCCCATGACATACCTTAAATATATGTATATATATATATTTTTTTTAATCTGGTATTATACGATGCTTCACAAAGGCCATAGCTTCTGCTGGCGAATCGAAGATGTGCTCGGAGTTATTGTAGGTGATCCGAAATCCGGTTAGACCTCTCAGCCCATATTTCACATCAGACCTAGGCCTCAGCAGTCGCTTCACATCGTAGTACGCAGCTCGCTTTTTTGCTATCTCTGGAGGGAAATCCGGGAAGACGTGAACATTCTTGTCTTTGAATTTGAGCTGTTTAGCTTGGATGGCCTTGCGTAAAATGTCCTCTTTGACATCAAATCGGTGAAAGCAGATGACAAACGCCCGAGGTCTCTGACCTTCAGCCGGTTTCGCCGCGAGTGCGCGATGGGCGCGGGCGAGGAGCGGTGCTTCATGAAGGGCAAAGATTTCTCGCAGCGCCTCCGCCACAAACTTAGTAGGCTGCGGGCCTTCCGAACCTTCAGGTATTCCTAAAAGGCGTATGTTACTTCGCCGAGAACGGCATTCCAGATCCAAACACTTGGCGCGAAGAGCCGTAATCTCGTTTTGCAAAGAAGCAACAGTAGGTTCAAGCACCTGCAAGCTAGTCGTCCACTCTGAAGTTGCACTTTCGAGGCTAGACAGTCTCTCCTCGTGCGCTTTTACATCCGATGTTACCGCCACCATGGAATTATGCATCTCCTCGCGCAGAGATAATATTTCTTTCCGAAATTCGGCAGCATGCGCATCAAACTTTTGATGTATTCCAGCTTCCAAAGTTTTAATCGCGGCCATAAGTGCAGACCCATCAATTGTGCTAGATTCGTCTTTGGCTGACTGTCGCTCCGGTACAAGTTCGCTAGCATTAGGAGAATCTGCCTTTTTCTGTCTTGGTTTACTCGACATTTTTCCACTCTTTTCTTAGAGGTAAAGCCAAAACAGTCTATTTAGTGATTTCTGAGAACAAATAAAGTAAGATGTAACTCCTTTACACAATAATTATAGAAATCTTCTACAGAGCTCCCGACCTTGCTGCCTCACATGGTGAACGCTAAACCGGAAGCCTGTTTCTTTTTCTTTAATGGCGGGCCACGCCTCCTCACACCGGGCGGTTTAGCAAATCTCTTACGAGACATGACCATTAGGCCTGAACCTGCCTGATGCGCTCCATCATCAGTATTCGCTCTTGTTAGAACATTTGTAACAACGTCGCTTACAATACTTTTTGCTGCAGACTTCAGATGCGGTTTAGCGACGCTAAAACCTCTTTTAAATATCGGCATAGCCATTCTGAATAAGTTTTTAAATAATCCACCCAGACCATTTCCGTAAAGAACTGGGGCCCCTTGAAACCCAGATAACTCTCCTCCGGCTTGATTTCTGTAGTAATCAATGTATTCCCCAGCATTTGTGTGGTGATGATGAGGCGTATAGTAAACCATTTTTATTTTACCCGTCTGAAGTGTAGCTTCACAACAACTTTTCCGTAAGAAAAACGTATTTCCTTGTTTTGATCGTCCTTTAATTCTATGTCGATATCACTTATTAGTGATTTGTTGATCGATGCGTAATGTGGCTTGTCATAACCAATAGTGATGTTCTCAGTGTTTTCACCCGTTATATGTACGCATCTCAGAAGGGGTACGAACGAATCACCAACGGGTTGGTGCTCTATGATGTCTGTATAAACATACATTGTGTAAAATCCAGAGTTAATGTCGACCTGATGTTTGGCGTATGTGACTATTTCTTTGGTCTGATCCGGACCGGTGTAATTGATATCATCCAACTCACTCGCTGGGTCCATGCCTAAGATGATGGCCAACTTTCCATAGAATGTGAGTGTAACGTTAGGCATAGCTCGGAAATACACCTTATTTTTTATACGTTCATAAAACATTACTCCATGAGGGGCGATGGCTTCATTTAGTCTCTTAATCAATACGGATATGTCATTGTAGTATCCAGCGGGGATGGACTTCCTCACGATGGTAGAAGGTACAATAGGACTCATCTCTGTTAAATCACCTGTTTTCTTACTTTTGCTACCTGCTGATATTTTGAACGATGAATCATCCTTACGAAGAGTATACCAACTTCGAGTGTATTCAATTTCAGACAACCCGACTTCCCACTGTCCTTTTAAGTGAATGGGGATGGCTAGTCTAGTTTTGTAACAACCTATCCTATTTTCAGGATAAGTAGAGAGAGAAGCTTTGCAAGGTAGTGTAACGTAGAAACCGTCCTTATCCATGACCATAACAAAATCTTTCAGGCTGTATCAAATAATGTTTTTTTGTCAACGTAGCTGTTGAATTTAGACGGCCACCCTAACCATTGCACTAAAACGAGCGTCGATCGACCTTGCTTTTTTCCTCCTAAAATCTTCTCAACCTTAAACGCTTTGTTTTTACTCACGCTAATTTTTTGTATCTCTTGTTCATAAAACACTCCTTCAATAGACTCGTTGTCATAATCCCTCAACTTGTAGACGACCGGTTGTCTCGGAATGCAGGCTGAAATGGTGAAAAATTCTTCGGTGTAGTTCTGCTTGTACCCTTTTGCAAATGGACCTCTCACTTTCGAAATTCTAACAACATCACCCACTTTATATTTGAATTCAACTTTGTCTTTCTTTATAGATCTGTACAAGTTTTGAAATACAGAGTCTTCGTTATCTTTACAGACATCCACCGGTCTCATTTTGATACTCTTGTGGAAACTGGTGTTGTAACCCAACATTAAGTCTTGTAAGACATCTATGTACCGTCTTGAATTTGTAGGAATTTGTCAGGAATCTCCACATTCTACTTTTCAATGTCCTATTAAAACGCTCTACGACGCTGGCTTTCAAGTCTGAAGCGATCGCAAAATGAACGATGTTGTGTTTTTTCACCAAATCTTGAAATTTTTTATTGAAAAACTCTGTTCCATTATCCGTCTGCAGTTTTTGAGGAATGCGACCCTCTGCAAGAATTGATGCAAAAGCTTCGGCGACATCTTTCCCAGTCTTATTTTTTAACGTACGTCCCCAAGCATATTTGCTAAACACATCTATACATGTCAGTATGTACCTATAACCATCATTCTCCTCTGAGTATTCAGTCATATCGGCAAAATCAGCTTGAAACTGTGCGTCTACCCCATACACCATCACCTTATTCCGTTTATAGGTTTTAGGAGCAGTCCTGTGTATAAGCATCCTCCCCTGACAACCACTCTGAAACTTAATCTTCAGTCAGACGAAGACCGCTTTCCTTAAAGACGGCGTCTTTTAATCTTTTTTTTTACCGAATGATCCGGGATTCGACGGGTTGTAGTAAATCTCTCTCATAACCTCACTCATGTTGACGAATCAGGAATATTGAAGAAATGATGCTTCAAAGTTTAATCACACAGTGTTTTATTATGAATTTGGACATACATCCAGAATAAAAAATGACAAATGATGCTTGATACTTTTGCTGTCCTGGATGATGGGTCTGAGCGGACAATGTCTGAAGCAGTCCAAAGCCTCGGAATAAAATGGTCAGATGCAAAGCATTGCACAGTTGAAGGTGCTTCCATTTACTTCTTTATTTTTTTTTTCCAACAGTTCACCCTCAGAAAACCTTTGAGATCTTGGCAGCCTTCACTTTGAGAAGGTACAGCCCTTATTACTGATTGTGGCTGATAATTTCCACCTGATAACACCAGTTGCACTTGTACGTCTTGGCCCACCTGGAGGTCCAGCTGTCACAAAGACCAAGCTTAGACAGACATTACAGGGACCAGCCAGGTACTTGAAGGGGATGCTTGGGAGAGACCACCAGGTAGCAGCGGATGTCAGAAGCCTGGTTCACTTGGGAAAGGTACTGGAGATATGCTGGGAACTGAATGCCGACACTGTCCCAGAACCAGTCATCCAACCGTGACGGAGCCTGTGCGCAGCAGCTGTGACCACTTCACCAGGATGGCTTTCAGGAGTGTCTCCAGCCCCGAATCAGTGTGTGCTAACCCAGACGGCAGCAGCTCGAAAGACTGAGTGGCCATAAACTCCTCCGATGCTGTAGGGCAAGCAGATCATATGCAGGGCTGTATGAGGTGTGGATGTGTCCACTCACACGGCAGACGACACGCACATTGAGAGGGGAGATTGCATATGGAATACCGGGCGCTTTGCAACGGCGTTTGTGGGAGTGGACTATCACAAGTAACCCGCGAAGGAGCAAAGGAAACAAACCCAGACCGAACAGCGTCCTACGGAACACCAATGCACGTTTTGAAAGTGATGCAATGCTAACATTCATTCTGCTCAAGAGCAGGAGTGGTCGTCCTGTGATCGTGTTTCAATGAGAGAACCCTTGCAGCCAGGAGACTCTGATCATTGAGTCTCTTAGAAGATGGGATTGCCTTTTAAACAAGAGTTTGGTTTACTGGAACAGACTTACTGGAGATCTGGAGGTGCGGTACAGTCCCTAGGCTGTCTGGGACGATACAGAAATGCAGCACGGCAATCTTCTAAATATTAATACAACACACTCTTTTAAAAAGAAACAGCACTACATCAATCAGGAATAAAGTAAAGTTTTCCAGGTTCAGTTTGTAACAAAAAGGCAGCTTCGCCGCAGCCAATAACCTGCATTTGATCCAGGCACGTTAAGGATGCCACATGTTTTCTAGCTCACTGACGTTGACAAGATTATGTAATATAAAACAATTAATTCTGCTGGATATTCAATTAATTACCTTAAAGTTGCGATGGTCTGCTTTGGGGAGTTGAACCAAAGAATCGATCGGCAGTCGATTCGAAAGACTTGGAATCAAGCCAATTAACATTCAGCAATCAATATTCATCTTTGATCAAATATGATTCGTGTTCCAAAGACACTAATACTCACACTAGAGCTAGTAGCAGAAGATCGACATCTCACGGAGCAATTGAGCATGCATAAACCACAGACAAAGTGATGTGTTTAACAAGTTTATTGACTACTCTAGGACACAAAATAACTAACTACTCGATAATAAACACACACATGCAAACAGACAGAAGAAATGATTCAGTTCAGAGCAGTGACTGTCTCCGAGCAAGATCAAGTTAAGATTTGCGACTGGCACTTCAAAGTTCTGTTGCAAAGTTCGTTAGATTCGGTCGGCGTAGCTCTGCGCTCGTCAGACTTTGGGTTGCTGAGTTGACTAACTCTGTAAAACTCTATAACTCTTCGTAACTCTTCTTTTCTTGTGAACTCCCCTTTTCTTGTGAACTGAGCATGTTCTGAAAGTTGCGCTGAATCTTTTGAACAAGGAAGGCGGGCCTCTGCCTCGCAAGATCCACCCAATGAGGTTATTTGGATGACATCATAGACTCGAACAGTCAGGGCTTCAGAACTTTCTCTAGTTAAGAAGAACCGTAAAAATTAGAGCAGGTTACACAAATTACATTTCTACCAAATGCCTTTATTTCAGAAATGGCATTTCAAGCAGAATGATACCAAACACGGTTGGTTTTAACACTTGTAATCATCATTCATCCTTTCATTCACCTTTACTAACTGGTCAGGTCTAAACATTCATTTTGGTGCTACATTGCACACATCAATGTGGCATTATATAATTACAGGTGAGAAGACAGATGCCTCTAGAAACATTTCATCCTTTATGTGGGTGCCTCTCCTGAGAGGAGCACTAAAGAGTTCCACTTTGACATCCTGTGGAGCCTAGTGTAAATAGGTTTCGAGACTGGGTGAGATCTCTCCATCTAGTCCGAGGTGTCCTCCTTGCGACAGCAGGGGCCTCGAAGATAAACAGAGGAAATTCCACAGCTTGCTTGTGCACAATGAAAAAGGAGCTCAGTCCTTGGCTGGCTTTTATATGTAGACTTATGTCATTTGTTCTGTGGCTTCTGAGAACCCTATCCCACTTTTCAAAATTCCATGAACTCTTTGTAAAATGTCATAACCTCAGTAGCTTACGCTCTTGATCTATAGCTTTGTATGGCTGAAATCAAGTTCTTACTTTTCCCCTCATGGGTTGTGTCACAGTGTGAACCTTTGTGTGGTTTCTCTCCAGTGTGAATCCTCTCGTGAGATTTAAGATCAGACGATCTAGAAAAACCCTTCTCGCAATGTGAACATTTGTATGGTTACTCTCCAGTGTGAAACCTCTCATGATTTTTAAGGGTATATGAATTAGAAAACCTTTTTTCACAATGTGAACATTTGTATGGTTTCTCTCCGTTGTGAATCCTCTCATGTTTTTTAAGAGTAGATGACAGAGAGAAACTCTTCTCACAGTATGAACATTTGTATGGTTTCTCTCCAGTGTGAATCCTCTCGTGAGATTTAAGAGAATATAACACAGAGAAACTCTTCTCACAGTGTGAACATTTGTACGGTTTCTCTCCAGTGTGAATCCTCTCGTGAGATTTAAGAGAAAATGACACAGAGAAACTCTTCTCACAGTGTGAACATTTGTACGGTTTCTCTCCAGTGTGAATCCTCTCATGAGATTTAAGATCATATGTCCGAGAGAAACTCTTCTTACAGTGTGAACATTTGTATGGTTTCTCTCCAGTGTGAAACCTCTCATGAGATTTAAGAGAAGATGACACAAAGAAACTCTTTTCACAGAATGAACATTTGTATGGGTTCTCTCCAGTGTGAATCCTCTCGTGAGATTTAAGAGAAGATGAAAGAGAGAAACTCTTCTCACAGTGTGAACATTTGTATGGTTTCTCTCCAGTGTGAATCCTCACATGAGATTTAAGTGCAGATGAGTGAGAGAAACTCTTCTCACAGAGTGAACATTTGTATGGTTTCTCTCCAGTGTGAATCCTCACATGAGATTTAAGAGAAGATGACTGAGAGAAACTCTTCTCACAGAGTGAACATTTGTATGGTTTCTCTCCAGTGTGAATCCTCTCGTGAGATTTGATAGAAAATGACACAGAGAAACTCTTTTCACAGAATGAACATTTGTATGGTTTCTCTCCAGTGTGAATCCTCACATGAGATTTAAGTGCAGATGAGTCAGAGAAACTCTTCTCACAGAGTGAACATTTGTAAGGTTTCTCTTCAGTGTGAATCCTCTCGTGAGATTTAAGAGAAGATGACTGAGAGAAACTCTTCTCACAGAGTGAACATTTGTATGGTTTCTCTCCAGTGTGAATCCTCTTGTGAGATTTAAGATGACATGACTGAGAGAATCTCTTCTCACACTGTGAACATTTGTATGGTTTCTCTCCAGTGTGAATCCTCACATGAGATTTAAGTGCAGATGATCTAGAGAAACTCTTCTCACAGAGTGAACATTTGTATGGTTTCTCTGCAGTGCACTTATGTTCATGATTTATTGGAGATGTAAATCTCTTTCCACATTTAGAACAGGAGGAACCCTTTTTGGCCCCAGCTTCTCCAGCAGGTTTCTCTGTGAAATTCTCTTCTGTCTTTAAAGTACATTTTTCTTCCTTCATGAAATGTGTTTTCAGGAACAGTTTCTTGGCGGCTTTGATCTCTTCTGAGTCTATAGACAAAAGACAAAAAAAATAAACAAATCTTAGAATAAAAATAAAAGCAGTTCTTCTTTTAACAAGTTTCTGGATTCATTGAGCATGACACTTGAATTTCAGTTTTCACAATTCTAGATTTTAATTCATTATTAGCACAGGGAATAATAAAAGGCAGATTAAGAAAGGGTTGTATCTGTGGCATTACAAAAAGTAACAAATGTGCGTGTGTGTGTGTGGTTATTTCCAACAGACTTCAGCTTAATCACAATTCATTCTGCAAAAGATACCATCTGAGGAGAGGAGGCTAAAAATCCCAAAAGCTCCTTAAAGCCAAGAAACTCTTAATTGTTCACTTTAATGTTCAATTCCACGGTAAATTATATGAATGCATTTCTGATTTTGTCCTCCAAATTGATTCACAAAGAAAAATAAGGACATCTGCAGTGAACTTTCACTGAACACTCCCTCCCTCCCTCCTTTGTAAAACTCAAGCTCACTCTTTTCTGCCTAGTGAGACCATATACAGGCTGTTTTCTTGCCCTTTTTGGAGAGAGCAGGAAACAGCGGCTATCTGTCGTCTAGGGTTGTAGCTATTGATTATTTTGATAATTGATTGAAAAAAAGAGAGAGAGAGAAAGTTTTGTGTTTATCCTATTGCATCAATAAACCTGTTTCCTTTCTGTTCATTACAATCCCGTCTCTCGAGTCTTCAATATTAACAAGATAATGTATTAAATTCGCTTACATATGCTAAACAGCTAACAGAGAACAAAAGAGAGGGATTTTTTCCGGCAAACATGTTAACAGACGAGAGCTTGTACACAAGAGTGCATCTCCAGAGTGCGAAGATTGTTTACGCATTCATTCTATGAAGGCATGACAGAGAAGTAAAGTAAAACAATAAAATAAACAATCGTAGCAAGGTGGGCATGAGCTTCTTTAGCGCAGCAAGAGAGGGCTTTAAGGCAGGCAAAAGTTATGGGCACCTAGGGGTCCTGAAACCAGGAACAACTGTTTGAAGACGGAGCAGAAGAGCACTCGTGTTTCATATGTTGCCTTTCGTGTATTAATAATAACATTGCTGGCACAGAGAGACATTGTTCACAGAATTTGCATGTTTACGGTTCTTTTTCTATCTTTGTCGTATTCTAATGCAAAGCCACCAAAAAGGCAAACACTGTCTCTTCTGCGCTGACAATACTCTCTGGATGTGAGAAACATGCAAAGTCCAGCCCTCCTCTAACTGTCACGCTTGCTGATCGCGCTCGCAGTTTCTCAGAATTGTACCATTTAATCTGAGAATCTGTGTTGTGCCATTTTTCGACTCCTCGGCAGATTCCGATTCCCCTCTGCATGAACGCGCATTCAATCACGTGATTACTCAGACTAAGCCAATGAGAGTTTAAATAAAATGTTTACTCGCGAAGACGTTTTAAGTTCTCTTTCAAGCATACGTTTCGGTGTGTCACTATGGGATACGCCCCTTCTGCCTGTTTTTCTGCCCGTAATTTCATTACGCCAGCCCGTATTGGCTGGCAGACATGACGCTTAGTCCTGGGAGGTGCTCCCTCACCCTCTATAAAAGGGGGGACACTGTGTCATGACGACATTCAAAAACCTCTTCTCGCTTCATACCAGAAGCCTTACCCGTTCCAGCGAGCAAGTAGCCACCACGCTAGTTGCAAGCTAACTTCAGTACTGTCTCGACAGAGTTCGGTGACCGCACCTTTTCTCAGTCAGAGAACAGCTTCACAGCTGCTTCCGAGCAACAGTACTTCAACTATGGCTGCAGCAATGCAGAATATACTGGCTTGTGAGGGTGAAGCGTACCGTCTTTGCTCGTGTGGGAACAGGATCTCGACTAAAGACACACACCAGGTCTGCCCCGCATGTCTCGGGCTGAAACATGCTCAGGCAGCGATCGAGAATCCAGGAGCCTGGAGAATTGCGCCCGGTACACGATGAAGAGCCTCCGTCGAAGGCTAGCGCGCCAAGCTAGCATGACAGGCCGAGACCCCCTCTTATCAGCCACCCCAGCTCATGCACCAACCGCAGAAATGCCCGCCACGGCAGCGCGGTCATGGGGCGAACAGCTGGATGTCTGCGACCCTCTTCCCTCTGCTCTGAGCACAGATGAGGAAGACAAGTGTTAGCCAATTATCGCATCTCTGAGGAGGAAGATCTACAAGATGTGTGCAAACGCGCTGCAGAGAAGCTTAATATTCTGTGGCCGACCGTGATTGCAGAGACTGTAAAGTCTCGTTACGAGGGCAAGAGGCTGCCGAGAGCAAAGCGGGCAGCGAGACAGCTACTTCCAGCTTTCCCCAAGCTCTTGGAAGAACTGTCTGTCTCGTGGAAGAACAAATCATTCACGAACAAAACGCCCGTTCAAGGAAGGTCAGCGCTAGATGTCGAAGGCATGGAGCAGACTGGTCTACTCCGCATGCCTCCCATCGAGCCAGTCATCGCCGCGCACTTGCACCCAAAGTGCACTGCGGCTGAGAACCCCACACTGCCATCAAAAGCAGACCATTTCCAGTCAAATATGACCAATCGTGCCTATAAGGCAGTAGCACTCTCTGTCAGAGCCATGAACACAATCTCTTTGCTGACCGCATACCAAGCGGAGCTGCAGGATGAGGTGTCTGCCACACCAGGCCATACACAGTGGGAGGAAATCTGTGTTGTCACTGATCTCTCACTTCGCCTTCAGAGATGCGCAATTCAAGCAGCCGGGAAGGCTATGGCAACACTGGTCTTACAGGAGAGGAGACAATGGCTTAACCTCGCTAATATCTCTGATAGAGAGAAGGAAGCCATTCTAGACGCACCGGTCATCGCCGAGGGAATATTTGGCTCGGCCCTGACACTGATGCAGAAGTGGTGAGAGGAGAAAAAGAGAGACGATGAGGCACTGCAGCTCTGTCTGCCCTGAAGGCCACAGCATGTGCATCCTCAGCTCCCCCGTCAAACGTTCGCTTAAGCTGCAGCTCGACCACCACCAAGCTTCCGCATTCAGAAACGGCCGAGACTGGCCACGAATGCAGCGAGTCAGAGCGCAGCTCCCGAACAGAAGGCTGCCTGGCCGAACACAGCGCAGCAGGATCAGCCAGCTCCTCGTCCCTCTCAGGCACAGAGCAGGAAGAAGAAGGCTGTTTGAAGGGATCTCCCCGAGGGCGCAACACCATTTGCTCCCTCGCTCGCATGCTCGCCTGCGACCTTCAGCAGTTCATGTTCCAGCTGAGGACAGGCCCGGACGTTGAACTGAAAAAGTGCCCCTTCGTTCTAATGAGGCCCAGTTCATACGTTCTGCCGTGTTCTGTGAAAAGCGTTCAAGGAAGTCAAGTTCGGGAAGGCTGGCGAGATGGCGAAGATGTGTTTCCAACCACATATGTCACAAGCACCTGTTACACACGAAACTCAATAAAGTTTTCACTGTGTCCCCAAATGTTGCAAAACATCACAGAACACACAATCACACTATCTCAGTGAGTTTTTGCTCCATCAGAGATAGTGACTCACACTCAACCCATCGACGCGCAGGGCCGTCGCGCATGCGCTGTGTTGAAAAGAAAACGGGTCCCTAGAGCAACCACAAGAGTGTGCCATAACATTAAAAGAGAGTTATTGGTGCGCATGTACACGGTACCGATGGGTGCTGAGTAGGGCTGGGTATTGAGTTCGGTACTTTTTTAAGCACCGAATTGTCTCGATACTACAGGGTATCGAAAAAATGGTGATCACTTTGGGAGGCCAGGAATTTGTGATATGCATCTCCCGCCAAATGGGTGAAGTTTTCAGACAGTACTCCCAAACTCAAATGGACCTCTGACGCCATATCGATCAACCCTTTCCTGGAGGCGCATGGTACAAGAACTCTGTTTAGACTCACTCCCAGGTATAAATCACACCCCCTGGAGGCCCTCAGGACGCTGGAGTTTTCTACAGGAATTCCCCTCTTTATTCCATCCAACTCTTTTAATTGCTTTTAACTACTTCTTTAATGAGAAAAAGACTCAATGTACTTGAATATAACCTAACAATGCTTCGTTAATCTTTACTGTATAACTGATAATGTGTGCTTAGACTTCACTAGTTAACAAAGATGAATGAATGAGTGATTACAAGTGTTAAACTAGTCATGTTTGGTATCATTCTGCTTGAAATATCAGTTCTGAAACAATGGCCTTTCATAGAAATGTACTCGGTATTCTCTTTATTAGATATGATCGCTTATATGAACTGATATGGATTATTGCAGGCTGCAAAAGCCTTCCACACAACGAGAATTCAGCTCAAAGCGCCAAACGAAGTCATAGAAGTTACGAGGAATCTTAGAGTGTTACAGCGGTACAAGACAGCCAACTCCCGCGACCCGAACACATGCTCCGAGCCTAAAACTCAGTGAACCCTGCAACAGAACTTTGAAGTGCCAGTTTCGATTCATCACGAATCCCAACTTGATTTTGCTCGGAACAAAACTCTCGCGAACTCTCAGTGACTCTTCTATAATCATCACCCATCGCTTGGACTCTAATACCAAATCAGCCATTGCTCTGCACGGACAACGCAACCAAAGAAGCTTCGCCTGACCCAAAGAACTTCCAGGACACGGTAGAAAGCGCATTAAATATCTTGCTGACTTTGTGCAAAACGATTCATAGCTGAATCCCATTTTCTTGTCCTTACAGACAAACGTTTGATGAGGCTCATAGTTAATGGTTATCAGTTTATGCTATTTGATATTAGATTTCAGAATACAGTTGCCAATCATTTCTTCTCTCGGCGTGAATTTGTGTATGTGTGTGTGTTCATCCAAATAGCTTTAGTAGTAGTGAGTTTGTGTGTTTTAGATTAGTTAATAAACTTGGTTAAACGCATTACTTTGTCTGTGGTTTATGCATGCTCATTCGCTCTCTGAGATGTCGATCTTTTGCTACTAGCTCTAATTTGAGTATTAGTGTATTTGGGACACGAATCATATTTGATTAAAGATCAATATTGATTGCCGAATGTGAATTACTGGTGGACAGTAAATCTAATGAAGCTTGAAGTTGCGGTCTGAACCGATCTCATTTGATTCCGAGTCTTAAGAGTCGACTGCCAGTCAATTCTTTGGTTCAATTCCCCAAAGCATTTCATCGCAACTCCAAGGTCAGTGTTTCCCTTACCATTATATTAGGGGGGGCGCCCCGCCCCCCTTGAAGGTCAAGTTCATTTTATTTTATGTTCGTCGAATAACGACAGAAGTAATTTATATATAACAGGTCTTTGCTTTTTTCTTTTATTAAACTAAATAGCATTATGTTATTTATACGATGGCATGTAATTTCTGTCTCAACGTTTGCGCGTTTACAATTGTCCTCCGTGTCGCGCACGGCGGAGTTCCGCCCCGATGCGCGCGCACCGCGGAGTTCCGCTCCAATGCGCGCGCACACACACACCCATCAGTGGACAGTGAGAGATCGCGCGTCGGAGAGTATGTCGCAGCAGGCAAAAATATCGGCGTGTTTTAAACACTCCCAAAGTGGTGACGATGACAGCACATGTTCTGCTGCGAGCAGCAGCCGGTGTAGCTTTCCTACTCCGAATCAAAGTACAGAAAAGAGCCCAAGTGCTGCATGTCTTGCCCAAGTGCTGCTTGTCAGAGAGGAAATACTCCCCCTGGCTGTACAAGACTGATCTTGGTAAGTAAGTAAATACACACAAGCATGAATGAACGAATTGATAAATAAATTGCTTAATTAATAGCTAGCTAGTTAGTTATACAATGGCATTTCCTGCTTTAAACTATCACTATGTTAAGTTGATTTTTACTGTTGTTACTATCAGTTATCACTTTTAAAGCCTAACAGTTAATGTATTTACAGGTCAAAACAGACATTCGCAATAGGCTGCAAGGGGACCATCTTGCAGCCTGCATGCGGATCTCAATAAATGGGCCAGAAGTTTCAGACTATCTATACCAAGATGCTCTGGAAATGTTCTTTCAGAAGCCCAGAAAGATGCACTGCAGTGACAAAAGCTGCACACTTTGTGAATAATTAACATATTAAAATAAATCTGATGTTTAGTGTTTAGTTCAGTGTACAGTTGTTTAGTTATTGTACAGTAATTGTTCAGACATTATAATATATTGGTATACTGCAATTAAATGAAACATATAAACACTATTAAGTGTTTGTGTGAGTGTTTTGCCGCACCACCCATAACACCACAAACCCCTCCCCCCCCAGGCCATGATCCTAGGGGAAACACTGAAGGTAATCAATTAAACATCCTGCAGAATTAATTGTTTTATATTACATAATATTGTCAACGTCAGTGAGCTAGAAAACGTGTGGCATCCTTAACGTGCCCGGATCAAATGCTGGTTATTGGCTGCGGCGAAGCTGCCTTGAAAAAATCAGTGGGAACATTTGTATGGTTTCTCTCCAGTGTGAATCCTCACATGAGATTTAAGACGAGATGAAAGAGAGAAACTCTTCTCACAATGTGAACATTTGTATGGTTTCTCTCCTGTGTGAATCCTCTCATGAATTTTAAGGTCACATGACACAAAGAAACTCTTCTCACAGTGGGAACATTTGTTTGGTTTCTCTCCAGTGTGAAAGCATTCACTCTAGTGATGGGAAGTTCGGATTATTTTACAGATTCGGTTCTTTGAGTCTCGTTCAGTAAAATGAACAGATCTTTTTTCGAGTCATTTCCTTCATTTTACTAAATTATCAATAAATGTTGTGTGTTACTTCCACATCTACTAGTATTATGTACACAGACGCGAATCACACTACAAATAAGACAAAACTATAATGCTAAATTTAAAATATATATATAAATATATTACTAAAGCCTACCTGGGTCTTTTAGTCTGGTTTACCTAACGTCTAGGTTACCTTATGTAACCCCCGTTCCCTAAAGGAGGGAACGCAGATGAATGTGGAGTTCATCGACTATGGGGACTTACCGAACCTGGGAGGTGGTACCGAGTTTTAACGGGCAAATTAATTGATTTGCGAGTGTAGATGATTAGCAATCAGCCGCTCTATAAGAGGAGCGCTTGCCTCTACACTCATTCTGCTTCTTCCGAGGAGCCGAACCTACTTACCTCTCGGCGCCTCAGATTCAGCGACTTGGGCGGCAGCATGGCAAGGGAAGGTCTGCGTTCCCTCCTTTAGGGAACTTCTGCCCATAACTTCTGCCCATAACGCCATGCCTCAAGTCCATCCAGTCAGTCTGACTCTAAACTGTTACGGTTAGGTACAGCCAGGTGTAAGACTGGGAGTCTCCTTCTGCCCCTTAGCCCGGAATAAATCTATTGCGGGGTAGTCGCGGTTGCTGTACAGCAGGGTTCTGTAAAGCATCGTTCTGCACCCAAGGTGGGGGGAAGAACAGAACGGGGTACTACAACTCAGCCTGAAAAGGGGGTATGTAGAGAATACACAGACTGGGCCACCCACAAGGGGGGGGACCCGAAGTCCGGACCCGAGTTCTGTAGGAGTCAGGCACAAAGGCAAAACCTTCACTACTAGAACCTAGCAAAACTGACCTCATGAGGGAAAAGGATGTTCGACGGACCCATGGGAATGTGCGTCCATGGGTCATCCCCTACCTGTGCCGACGGGTAGCTGCCACCACTCAGCACCGCCGAAGGCACGGCACCTAAATCAAGGCAATAGTGCCTGATGAAGGTCAGGGGTGTCGACCAGCCCGCAGCTCTACAAATGTCGGCGAGTGAGACCCCCTTGGCTAAAGCTCACGAGGCGGCGGTGCCGCAGGTGGGGTGCGCCCTCAGCTTCTTTAGAGAGCAGGGTACATCACTCGCCTGGTAAGCCAGCTGGATAGCCTCCACAATCCAACCTGCTAACCGCTGCTTGGACACAGCGTACCCCTACGCTGGCCGCTAAACAGATGAAGAGCTGCTGGGAGATGAGAAACTCCCGGGTTCTGTCCAAGTCGAGCCAAAGGGCGCGTACAGGACAGAGAGTACCCTGGGCTGGGTCTGCCTCCTCCCAGGGGCAGGGCCTGCAGGGTCACCGTCTGATCCCGAAGGGGAAGTGACGGGACCTTGGGGATAAATCCGGGCCTGGGCCTGATACGTACCAGGGATTCCTCAGGGCCGAATTCCAGGCAGGTTTCATCGGCGGACAGAGCCTGGAGATCTCCAACCCTCTTGAGGGGCGCTAAGGCCAACAGAAGAGCCGTCTTCAAGGAGAGGGCTCATAATCTGTCAAGGCCAAAGGCTAGAAAGGGGACATCCTCAGCCCTCTAGGGCGATGGAGAGGTCCCAAGAGGGAACAGAGGGGGGCCTAGAGGGACGAAGCCGTCTAGCCCCTTGGAGAAATCTCAGCGTCAGATCGTGGCTGCCGATCGATTTCCCCTCGACCCTAAGGTGGAAGAAGGAAATCGCTGCTGCGTAGACCTTCAGGGATGAAGGGGACAGTCCCCGATCAAACCCCTCCTGGAGGAAGGTCAGCACGACTCTGATAGGACACGTCCTGGGGTCTTCCTGCTGGGAAGCGCACCAACCGACAAACCGACCCCACTTACCCGCATAGAAAGCTCTGGTAGAGGGCGCTAAGCGTGTTTGAGAGTCCTTACCACTGCCACTGGTAAGGGCTGGGGGTCCACCAAGGCCGGATATGCCATAGTCGTAGGGCCCATAAATCCGGCCGCGGGTGCCTGAATCCCCCCCCTGAGTGAGAGATCCGGTCTCAGGGGGATCGGCCAGGGAGGGACTGTGACGAGCAACATTAGTTCTCCGAACCCGGCTTTGTTGGGCCACATGGACGCAACCAGAAGCAGTTCGGGCTCGTCCTCCCGGGCCTTGCACAATACGTGCGGTAGTAGGCTCACTGGGGAAAACGCGTATAGGCGTTTCTTCCTGGGCCAGCGATGTGCCAGCGCGTCTATCCCGAGAGGAGCCAGGGATAGGAAAAAAGCTGGCAGTGGGCGTTCTCCTGGGCGGCAAACAAAACTATGTGTGCCCCCCCGAACTTGCCCCAAATCTGCCGGACGGCCAGGGGGTGGAGGCGCCATTCCCCTGCGGTTGGCTTGAACCTCGACAGCGCATCCGCGGTCTTGTTCTGAGCGCCGGGGATGTGAACGGCTTTGAGCGACAACAGTCTGCTCTGACTCCACCGGAGCAGTCGTTGGGCGAGGTAGTGCAGGTAGCGGGAGCGTCTCCCTTAGGAGATGATATACGCAACCACCGTCGTGCTGTCCGTCCTGACAAGCACGTGACGCTGTAGCAGGAGCGCCCTGAAGCGCTCCACTGCTAAGGTCACTGCAGCTAGCTCGAGACGGTTTATGTGCCATCGAGATTGGTGTCGGGTCCAGGAACCGGACTCTCAATGGGAACCGCACACGGCGCCCCAGCCTATCAGGGAGGCGTCTATGGTGACTACCACGCGGTGAGGAGTCCCGTCCACGCGGACTCCTGCTCGCAGGAATGTCACACACCTCAAGGCCTTAAGGGACGAGAGGCAGCGGGGTGTCATGGACACCCGGGGCCGCCCTCTGCGCCATGCCCAACTCGGAACCCGTGAACGAAGCCAGTGCTGAAGCGGTCGCATATGCAGGAGCCTGAGTGAAATCACTGGTGGCTGCAACCGCCATATGCGGTTGCTGGTAAGGGCTGGGGGTCCACCGAGGCCGGATATGCCATAGTCGTAGGGCCCATAAATCCGGCCGCGGGTGCCTGAATCCCCCCCCCTGAGTGAGATATCCGGTCTCAGGGGGATTGGCCAGGGAGGGCATCTTGCCTCTGAAAATATTTTTCAGAGGCAAGACCGTCAGCATCTTGCCTCTGAAAATATTTCAGTGGGACCGCTCGTCGCTAACCAGACAGCACAGACAGCAGGGCTCGGGCGCGCTCTGCCGTGAGCAGCGCCCTCATGTTCACGGAGTCCAGCTCTATACCGAGAAAGTAGTTTTTTGCACCGGAGTGAGTTGACTCTTTTCTCGGTTGACCTGAAACCCCAGGCGCGACACGTGTGCCAAGACCATATCCCTCTGTGTGATGAACTTGTCCCTGGACTCGGCTACTAGGAGCCAGTCGTCCAGGTAGTCCAGGATCCGTGTGCCTGCCCGGCGTAGCGGGGCAAGAGCAGCCCGGACCACCTTCGTGAAGGTGCGCGGGGAGAGGGCAAGGCCGAAGGGCAGGACTCTGTACTGGTAGGCGTGGCCCTCGAAACAGAACCTTAGGTAGGGTCTGTGACGACGCGCCACGGCCACGAGAAAGTACGCGTCCTTCAGGTCTATAGTAGCGAACCAATCCCCAGGGTGGACGCACGGCAGAAGGCCGCGGGACCGTCAGCATCTTGAATCGGTGCTTGGCCAGGCACCGATTTAGACGCCTCAGGTCCAAGATTGGTCGCAACCCGTCCGACCTCTTGGGTACTAGGAAGTAAGGGCTGTAAAAGCCTGCTTCCACATCGGCTGGAGGGACCGGCTCGATTGCTCCTTTGTTCAAAAGGGCATCGATCTCCTCTCGCAGGAGTGAGGCGCCTGACCGTGGTACAGGGGTCTCTAGAACTCCTCGAAACCTGGGGGGTTTTACGAACTGAATCGTGTAACCCAGCCGGATTGTCCGGAGGACCCAAGAACTGACCCCGGGAAGCTTCCGCCAGGCTCCCAGAAAATGTGTCAGTGGTCCTGCAACGGACGGGCCGATGAAAGCGGGGCCGCACGGATGCGGGTCTTGGGGCGGAATCACCAGGGCGGGGCCCTGGGTACTGGTGGGTGGCACTGTGGGGGCTACTGCCGCCATGTCCACCGACCGGGCCAACGGAGCTCGCGCCGGTGTCGGGGTCTTCGTCAGGGTATGAGGAAGAGGTATCCCCGACGTGAGGGCATGCGAGGCCGTTATTCTCGGGACAAATGTTTGATCTTTCTAGCACAGTAGGTGCCGCCAACCCGGAGGTCAACAGCGAGGTGCATGTGGTGGTCTCCCCCCCCTCCAGGGAGAGCCGGGTCGATAATGAGACCCTGAAAGATCTTGCATCTGCCCGAGTTGCCATCCCAGGGGCGCTTCTTACGAGAAGAAGCCCTCATCTGCTTCCGAGAGCCCTCTGAGGATGACTGTGCGCGCCGCCTTACAGGGGTCTTTCTCGAGCACTTGGCCGGAGTCTTAGACCGTGGGCGGGGGGCACTCTCTCTCTGGCGGCCAGTAGGCGGAGAGGGTTAGAACCGAGCGCTAGGAACCGTGCTTTTCATGCCGCGGAACCGTAGCTCGCCCAGACCCTCCGCCTACTTCCTGATCGTGGAGACCTTCGACGCAAAGTCTCCACGGCGGCGCCAAAGAGGCCATCTGGGAAAGTAGAGACCAGGAACCGCGTACGGTCCTCGGACATCATACACCACAGATGGCGTTCCTGGACCACAGTGTGGACATCGTGCGGCCGGTGCGCTGCCAGTTTCGTAACCCGAAGGGCGACATCTGATGCAAAGCGCAAGTCTGAATAGACTGTTGGCTGCCACCACCCTGGTACATGTCATAGAGGACTTTGGCCAGAAGACCTACAAGTCGTCATGTCATGTAAGCTACAGCAGCTTGACCCGCAACCAAAAAACCCTCGTCATCAGGGCTGACGAAAGCTTAACGGCTTTGGAAGGGGCACTCTGACTCTCGTGGAAAAGCAGGGTAATCCCTTAGCTGCTGCAAGCACCAGAGTGATGAAGGGGGAGGAGCTTATAACCCTTGCAGACAGGGGAGCCTGCCAGACTTTTGAGCTCCTCATGCATCTCCGGGAAGAAAGGAGCTGATAGAGCACGGGGAATAACCCCGGCACTTATCAGAACCAATCACCGCACCGCGACGGCGCTGAAACAGAGGGCGGAGCCCCCGAGTCAATCGCCGCGGCGGTTTAGAGAGCATCGCTGCAACTTCTGGCTTCAATTCAACTGCAGCCCGGAGCGGCAGAACTGAATATGAAGACACAGAAGGCTGCGCCCCTTCCGATGCTGCGTTGGGAGCAGATTGTGTATAGGATCATACGAGAAGCCGAGCAATGCGGGAGCATCGCTCGATTCCCCGCAGATCAGACGGAACACACGCCTGATGCGTGGGGATGACGCGAGGGATCGCCTGACGTCACTGGCCCCACGCCGTCAGCTAAGGCCTCGGAGAAACTCTCGGTTCGTAGGAGCACCAGAAACCGGAGCTTCGGTGTCCTCTTCCCCGAGAAGGATCTCCTGTACCTCAGTGTGCGGCGAGGCAGAGCATTGCAGTGCAAACACTCGTATTCTCGCTTCACGGGAGCACGGGAGCTTCCAACGCAGCCAGGAGAAACACAGATTTTACCCATCGTCGTGAAAAAAGGACAAAGAGGGTAAATGTGAAGAGACTGACAGGTTCGAGCTGGAATCAGAAGGCGCAGCGGTTTTGGTGGTCGGCTTTCTGGGCAAGCACAAACAACACCGTTCGCAGGTAAGCAGCCTTAACCTCTTAAGCCCGAGAGTCCCCGGTACCGGGGACTTGCCCCCTTGTGCGTTACATTTTCACTCATAGGTCACTAACCCTGAGAATAACCCACACATATTAAATACTGTTGTGTTCAGCGGAAACTCCTCTAAAAACGTAGCTAATTCAATTTCATATCCGTTAACCACAGCTCGAACGCCATGCAAATAAACAACAACATATCCGGAGTATAATTCATGACCACGTTTTTGTTTATGTGCGATATGTATCCACAATATAAACGGAAACACCAAAACCATGACATTAAATGAAAGCTAACCAGCTGAATCCAGTGATATGCAACTCATTAACATTGCATGAAGTATTTCAGAGCAGGGAGCGAAAGTTCCACGAAAAAACGCCAGCGAAAACCAAGCAAGCATGTAAATCTTGTCTTACCTTTGCCGTTTTTTCAACAAAAAGTTATTTCCATAGCGATAAAAGTCCGTTTGTTGTTATGTCCGGTCGATAGCTTCGCGGAAACTCCATTTTGGATTTTTTTCTGTTGCTCCCGTGCTCTCATTACGTCACCAAATATGGAATGACTCCCCGTGCATAAGAGGTGGTCTCTCCACGCTGCGCGTCGTGTGATTCGTTAGCGATCCCATCAGTCTCAAAATGGTTGATCTCATTGGCTTCCTCAGAATAAGAGCTTTCCAGTGATATATAGAGCTCCCGGATTGGACAGATGGTCGGGGGGTAGGGACACGCAGAAGCTCGACGTCAAAGCGTTTGTGAGTGAAACGTTCCCAAAAGCGCAGCAAGATGGGGTAAATGAGCTTCCACCTCCCTTTTACAGCGTTTCTTTAGGAGTTTTTTTTTGCTGAAATCATGTCCCATAAGCAAGAAAACAAGACTCTGAACGTAGCTGAAGCTTTGGACAAGATTTTTCCATATTTCAATTATTGTGCCAAATTGTGCCAAACTGTGCCAACATGGATTACGCCTGAACTTTGTTCAATCAAAACCTTTACAGAATATTAGTTTCTTGTAGTATGAACACCAAACTTGCTACAGATGTTCTTGACATGTAGTGGTTACAATTGATTGTGTTTATTTGCTTCGTTATAAGTAAAATAAGGAGATATTGGAGGAAACATGTGTTTTTTTTTTAGGCGGAGTTCATTTTTTGGCCATTCCAACATCAATTACTCTTACCCAGTGTTCTTGACTGTCAAATTAACTCATCCACACCACTCCCCAAGAACCTATCTTCATTTTGATACCAAGATTTGCAGTTTAGACCTTGTAAAAGCTGAGAAATGCCTTAAAAAGTAAAAGTATAGGATTTTCGGAAAATAGGCCTCAGGGCTTAAGAGGTTAAGATATTTCAGCTTGAGAGAAAAGCGTCGAAATTCAGAGGATGGCACCACCATTCGCTCCGAGGAAGAAAGCAGAATGAGTGTAGAGGCAAGCGCTCCTCTTACAGAGCGGCTGATTGCTAATCATCTACACTCGCAAATCAATTAATTTGCCCGTTAAAACTCGGTACCACCTCCCAGGTTCGGTAAGTCCCCATAGTCGAAGAACTCGACATTCGTCTGCGTTCTCGACTGTAAGCGAACCTCTGATCTGTCTTCTTTAGGTTTAAATCTCCTTTGTTCGACACATAAATACTTCTCTCTGATGTTAACGTGTGCAGTCCGTGCACTCAGTCCGGACTGGCTTCTTTAGCACTTTTGTCACGTGACCGCTATATTGCCGGGACCCGAAAAGATTCGTTCTTTTTGTGAGTCCAGCTCCTCTGGGTCCTTTCGGTCTTTTCTGTTTCCGGCTCATACTGCATAGTAGGGCTGCGCGATATGAAGCAAAAAATATATCTCGATATATTTTGCTATATCTCGATATACGATATATCTCGATAACGACAGGATTTAACC
This sequence comes from Danionella cerebrum, assembly GCA_007224835.1. Classification (NCBI taxonomy): domain Eukaryota; kingdom Metazoa; phylum Chordata; class Actinopteri; order Cypriniformes; family Danionidae; genus Danionella; species Danionella cerebrum. The sequence continues at coordinate 63,108 of SRMA01027206.1, read as the reverse complement.
CCCCCCCCCTCAAAAAAAAAAAAAAACTACTGCAAAAACAAATATTACAAATTTCAAAGTCGTTTTTTATTGAAGCTCAGAGGTGCTTCTGCAAATTTTCTTTCAGAAATCCTTGTATACATATTATAAAACAATAAAGAAATACATATTGCCTTTTCATTCTAAAATAAAACAACTAAATAACAGGCAGTGAATAGGGACAAAGTGCTCCTGTAACATTTAGGATATAAACAAAATCCCTAATAACATAAATAATAATTTAACTGTAAAATAATACACATTGCCTTCTTTTCATTCAAAAATAAAACAACTCAACTCAAGCTCATCTTTGCAGGACCTCTGTTGTAAACTTTTCCAATTCAGCAGCAAGCCGCGCTCTCTCTGTAGTGTACAGTCGCGGGAGTTCCTGTCTCGAAAAGTAATGCCGACTAGGTAAACTGTATCTGACTGGGATCAAGTGTTTTTAGCATACGTTTAAAGCCACGTTGTTCAACGACGGATATGGGTGCCATGTCCACCGCTTTGCGAAATGCCATGAACTCTGTGACGCTACACCACCTTGCGCTCTGTCTTTCATATTCAACACTCCGCGTTATAGAATTGTGGAGATTAGTGAAGCTTTGGTTGGCAGCAACTTTCACGGCATTCACGGCAGTAGACATCTGTCTGTTGTTCGTCTGACGACTTAAAACCCAAAGTATTTCCATATAATGGAGCCAGCAATTCTTTTTTTGCAACAAGTTCTGTAACCACCGGGCTAGTTGCGGGCGCCGCCATGTTGATTGAGACGACAGGCAAGGGGAGGGGAAACAAAAGCAAGGAGGCGGGGACGAGCACAGCACAGAGAAAGCAAACAAGAAAAGTGGCGAAAATTAAATATAGACATTATATCGATATATACGATATGCCAGAATTCATATCAAGTTTAAAAAATATCTCGATATATTTTAAATATCGAGATATCGCCCACCCCTACTGCATAGGGTCTTTTCTGTCTTTTGTAGTTAATGATGAATGGGTTACGCTCGGAAAACCACAAGAATGTTGCGCATGCTCCAATAAACGAATCCCTCTCCAACACAACTCGTTCCTACGGAGTCACATTAAAGATTCGTTTAAAAAGAACAAATCCTTCTTTAACGACACATCACTACTCGCCCAGAGCTTGTCAAATGTGAGGTGAGGCTGTAATGTACATTACACTTTAAAGCATAGCATAAATTTGACCCAAACCATGTTTAAGCGATCAAAAGTATGGCTGCACTATGCCAAGATCGACGGCAACAGTGTACGATGTAATATTTGTAAAAAGGTTATCGCGTCCAAGACTGACAACACATCAAATATGATGAAACACTTGACAGTACAAGGAATTAATTTACTTCAAGAAGATCACGCCGGTGCAGTCATCATCATCAGTCAGTATTTTCCTGACTCAAAGCCTCCAACAATATGCCCACCACAAGCGTCGTCCTCCGTGACTGATGAGGATACCGGCGCGATGGCTGCTCCAGCAGGTAAACAGACATACAAAATCAAAACTTTTAGCGCTTCAGTACCGTTAAAGTTTGTGCGGGTCAATTTATTAATCGTGTTTCGAACTAACGTACGCTGTGTAACTTTATGTACGGTTTCGATGGCTTTAAATACCTAGCTAAGTTGATACTAAAATGCTTAACAGCAAATGTTAACCCTGCACTTTGTTCATTTTGTGCTTTTGTTCCTTTGCTTATTGGTCTTAGAGATAAGCCAGCTGGGAAAAGTGTCACAAACATCCTGAAAAAATAAAACCAAAGTTTCTCTTTGATTATGTGCTATGTAATCTTGTTAAAATCTATAGCTTAAAATAAAAGTATTGAAAAAAAGTATCGTTTGGAACCGGTATCGAAATCAGGGTATCGGTATCGAACATTTTTGAACGATACCCAGCCCTAGTGCTGAGAACTATTCAGCTGGGTTACAGGGTACAGTTTGCAACCTCCCCACCCCATTTCAGAGGGATAATTCCCTCTTGTGTACGGGGAGAATTAGTTCACGTTCTCCAGGAGGAAATCACCTCGCTGTGGAACAAGGGAATAAGGGTTATTCCACCTGAGGAGAGAAACAGCGGGTTTTACTCGAGATACTTTCTTGTTCCAAAAAAGGGTACTCGAGCTCTCAGCCCCATATTAGAGCTGGGGGCACTGAACAAATATCTGAAAAGATTCAAATTCAGAATGCTCACGCACTCTATCCTGCTGAAACTTGTGCGTCCTGGCGATTGGTTTACGTCAATCGATTTGAAGGATGCATATTTTCACATAAAAATATATCCACACCACAGGAAATATCTGAGATTTTATTTCCAAGGTGTGGCATACGAGTATCTCCCTCAGCCCCAAAGTGTTTGTAAAATGTACAGAAGCGGCTCTGACTCCTCTCAGAGAGAGAGGCATCCGTCTCGTTACATACATAGACGACTGGCTGATCACAGCTCAGTCAGAACACAAAGCAAGAGAGCACACAGCTGCTCTCCTGGAACACCTGTAAAAACTGGATTTCAACTTGAACACAGAAAAAAGTGTGCTCGTTCCCAGGCAGTCCATTATTTATCTGGGGCTGTCACTGAACTCCGTGGCATTCACGGCACGTCTCTTGGATGAGAGAGTGAACAAGTTTATTCAGTGCCTAGCTGCATTTAGAAGGAAAAGCACAATAAACTATCACACATACCTCAGGCTCTCAGGTCTAATGGCCTCGGCCCTGATTGTCATCCCTCTTGGAAGACTATTCATGAGGGACTTCCAGCGCTGGGTAGCCTCTTTAAGGCTGGACCCATTGAGACACTCACGAAGGACAGTGAAAGTGACTTCAGAAGCTATGATGTCCTTACGCCATTGGAGACACCCATCCTTTGTGGCTTGTGGGGTATCCATCGGTATCATTCAGGACAGAAAAGTTATAACGATAGATGCGTCGTTGTACGGGTTGGGGGGGAACTCACGAGGGCATGACTGTGAACGGAAGATGGGGTCATCAACTGACCAATCTTCATATAAACTCTTTGGAAATGCTAGCGGTGTTCCTGATGCTAAAGCATTTTCTCCCTTTTCTGAAAGGACAACATGTTCTCGTGAGAACAGACAATACCACTGTTGTGGTGTATATAAACCGCCAGGGGAGACTCAGATCACCCCGTTTGCACATGCTGGCACTCAAACTGATTTTATGGAGCTGTGTAAATCTCTCATCCCTGAGAGCAATGCACATTCCGGGTATATTAAACTGGGATGCGGATCTGCTGTCCAGAGGGAATCCACTCTACAGCGAGTGGAAACTGAACAGGGAAGTGGCCGAACAAATCTGGAGCATGTATGACAGAGCCACTGTGGAACTTTTCGCGTCCAAGGAAAATGCTCAGCGCCCTCTATATTTTTCTCTGAAAGATCCGAGCGCGCCACTGGGGATAGATGCGCTGGCACACAAGTGGTCCCGCGCTCTCCTTTAAGCGTTTCCTCCGATTGCGCTGATTTCCCCAACACTTCTCAGAGTGAGGAAAGAAGGACTGAGACTCATACTGATAGCTCTGCGACGGCCAGGCAAACACTGGTTAGCGGAGATCATACTTATGCTCTACAAGGAGCCATGGCCGCTCCCGTTATGCAGAGACCTGCTGTCACAGGCAGAGGGGGAAATCACCCTCACCCAGAGCGCCTGGCCTATGGGCATGGCCAATGAGTGGATCTAACCTCGGCTGATGTGCCCGTTAGTGTCATCAAAACGATACAAAATGCCAGAGCCACGTACACGAGATCCCTTTACAAATGTAAATGGTGTGTTTTCAAACGGTGGTGCACGAACAGACAGGAACTTTCTTTCCAGTGTTCACTGGCTGCAATTCTATCATTTCTCCAGGAACTGATAGATCAAAGAAAGGCGTTTTCAACAATCAAGGTTTTTCTGGCTGCTATTTCAGCTTGCCACATAGGTTTTGACAGTAAAACGGTGGAGCAGCACCCTTTAGTGCGCAGATTCATGTAAGGCGCGCCACGCGCTCTACCAGTTTCTAAACCAATCTCCCCCTCATGTTTATTGGTTACTGGTCCTTGACAGCCTTTCTATGCCACCATTTGAACCACTAGACAGAGCAGATCTTAAGACACTGTCGTTAAAAATGGCACTGTTGATTGCTCTGTCATCAGCAAAGCGTATGGGTGAGATTCAAGCAATTTCTGGCTGCAGATGCGGGAGTGCTCCTAAAGCCTAATCCCCCCAGCTGGATTACACACTCACTCAACAAGGGGAATGTCAACATCTTGGGCTGTTTTCAAGGGAATCAGTTTTACGAGAGGTAAACCTCCCAGGACTAAGCGTCCTGTCTGCCAGCCAAAACGGGCTGGCGTAATGAAATAGTGCTTCTGAGGAATACACGGAAGAGGCGTATCCCATAGTGAGACACCTCACTTAATGCTATCAGAGAACCGGGGTTATGCAAGTAACCTATTGTTTTATTTTGCTTATATGCCACGTAGATGTCAAATTTACTTGTAACAAAATGTTTAACTATAAATATAAGTTCAAAAGAATGCAATTGCCTAAAGCAAGTTGCTTACAGCAGTTAATATTTTAATAATTCATGAATGTACAGCATTATACAAACTTTAGATATTTATATTTTATTTGCGTATTTAGTAGAATAATTAACATTTAATGTAAAAAGAAGGATATAACAAAGTAAAAATTTGTTGATATAATATAAAAAGCTATATATATATATATAGACACACTCCAAAGCATTTCTAATTCTGTCACTGCACAGAACAGAATTAAAACATTACAATAATCCTGTATAATATATATATATATAATTATCTAATGCTGAATCTAAAATTATCTTTATTTGTTTCATACAATTTAAGATGTTGCCAGATTTTCTAAGAATTATTAGATCATCACCCTCCAAATATCTAGTTTCATAACCGTGTATTTTACTGGGATATTACTTTTGATTAACTAAAACGAGTGGTAAACTAACAATTATTACCCATAATTAATAGTAAAAGCATACCTGATTTCAACTGTTAAACAGAGATCATCTCGTATGTGCTAGTTTGATATAAGCATTGCAGCACCAATCTGTAGCTCTGTTCGGAACAATCTGCAGCTTTCTAAGGTGTGTTTTATTTGTCGCAGTCCAAATAACTGAACAATACTGCATGCAAACATTTTTTTATAGTAAGAGGTAAAAGGAAGAGCATTTTCTGAATACAGATTTACCAATTGGCATGTGCTTGGTAATGCATTCGATATGTTGTTACCATCCCTGCAGTTTAGCTTCAAGCTTCATGAAACACATTGATCACACAAAATAAACACCTTCAGGTTTGTATGGAGCTGCTGGTGTATGCTTTGAAACAGGGTTGGAACCGATACAGGACACGGTCACTCCATAAACAGGGACAGGAACATTATTCCATTGTGGAAATGATGGAACTAAGTCACTCTGAATAAAACTAAATGTTTACTTGCCTTTCCTTTGCATTATTGGCACCTTGTTGTATTGAAATATTGTTTTACTGAAATAATGGACTTTATGTAATTGTTATCACCAGTTGAGCATGATCAGAATGTGCACAACTAACATGAATATAGGTTCAATGGACTTTTTAAACATGATTAGTTTGTCAAATTCACGATAAAATTACATAAATCCATAAACAATATCTAGAGTGCAAAACAAGCTGTTCCACTCTCATTATCTAAGCCCTTTATGCCTCATTACAATAAATGTGTGGTATTTGTGCTAAAAGTTACACACAGAACCTCAAATTAAGCAATGTAATTTCATTACAGCGAGAGTATTAACATAAAACAGAAAGATAACTTTTCTGCTTTTGCCTTTTTTTGCACTGGGACTAAAAAGCAGCACCAGGCAGTTCATTACAAATGAATGCAAACAACATTTCTCAAACAAATATCGTTCTACTGAATATTCAGTCCGACGCAAGTAAAATATAAACATCTAAATTTGTATAATGCTGTATATTAATAAATTATTAAAATTATTCACTGCTTTAAGCAACATTAGGCGATTGCATTCCTTTAAACTTATATTTATAGTTAAACAATGTGTTACAAGTAAATTTGACATCTACGCGGCATATAAGCAAAATAAAAATTAAAACGTCTTCACGAGAAAACATTTTATATGAACTCTCATTGGCTTAGTCTGTGAAATCACGTGATTGAATGCGCGTTCACGCAGAGTGGGATTGTAATCTGCCGGGGATTCGGGGAATCGAAAAACGGCATAACACTGCGACCTCATATCTAAGAAGTCTGACTTTTAATCTCAGAAATCTGAGTTACTGAAAAAAAGTCAGATTTCCTCCTCGGTAGCTAAATAAAGTAAATTGAAACACCTACCTATTCCCTCCTCCGTTTCTTCCTTTTTTACTCCGCAGGGATCTTCAACTCTGAATGTTTCCTCTTTTACTCTCAAAGGTTCTTCCTTCACAGTGAATGGTTCCTCTTTTACTCTTAAAGGTTCTTCCTTCACAGTGAATGGTTCTTCTTTAAACTTCATCTTTACTAAACTGTTTACTATTACTGCAGTCTGTGATCAGTTCCAGTTTTTTCTCTCGTTTTCAAATGTTTTTCTGTATCGTTTATTTGAATGGTGGTCGGCATCAAACGCCACGGGGCTTTCGCGCCATCTGCTGTACCGGAGTGAAAATATGCAAAACAACCTGTAAAAGAAATCCTAAAGGACTGCTGGGAATATAAAAAAATCTAATTACTATAATCTAGGATGGACAGGCAATATAACGGCTAACAAATGTTAATACAGTAGAACAGAAAGCACCATGGAACACACAACTAATAAAAGTGTACATGTAAACCCAATTGAAGAAATAAAGATAATAAAAAGCAGTGATCGCTCACTATTTTCTGTTGTGTGTGAAACCTGGGAGTAATTCCTAAGAGACTGAGGACTGATTGTGGCACAGAGAATGGGACAATTGCTGCATTTCACTGTACTCTATGGCACCACCACAGTGACTACTACTAGGTAAACAAATTAAACAAAAACTGAAAGAACCGTTCATACGTGTTTCTAAGGTTTTGTCTTTAACCAATGACTGTTGATGCCAGTTTTGGACGGAGCTATTTGGAGATCTCAGAGATGGTGGATACTTCAATGGCAGTCATGAGCATCCGTGTCCATTGAGATATTGCTTAGGTAAAGGACCTGGATGAGTGTGTGACCCGATGGAACAGTCACAGGATTCGCCCATCCACAACAGCATCATGTCCAGGAGGAGTGCCCAATGAACTCTACAGCTTACCACACAGGTAATACATTGAATCATATTTGCATTTGTTGTATTCTTAGCTAACTGTCAAATAAATGCAATATGTCTTGTGTTTAACATAGGTTTGTCTCCAGAGACTGCGGCTTTAAACGTGAATTGGCAAACCTGGATGCCTTTTCTGAGATTGATCTGTCAGTAACTCCACAAGGGGATCCAGTCATGCTGGAATTCTTTGACGCTGCCATGGTCCACAATGATTTTCAGAAACCAGAGAACTGGCAGTCTGCATCTGAACTATATTTGATACTAAAGTATTTTGCACAGCTATAATTTCGAAAGAGAGAAGGGAATTTTTCAACTGTCTGGTCGGACCTCGCGCCTGTATCATGAAGCCAGACTGACTGGCTAGCCAGTTTAGAATTAGTTTGCACCATTCCTGGGTTTTGTGTACAATGATAGGATTTAGAATTTAATCAATCTTTGTCACCCTGGTTACTTATGGCACAGGGCTAACCTGCTGCAGAGTTATGTTCTGGTTAAGAGCGCTTACATTCGTCCAATCAGCAGTTTTAAAAAGAAATTTTAAGTGAGGTAACATACCAGCGTCGGTAACAATGGCTTCACCTCTTCATCCTGACTTCCCTTTTTCTTTATTTTAATCTCGTTGATATTTCTCTTAAAATTAATAGAAGAGCACTTTCTACTGAAAGAGTTTTTAGGAACCTTTCCCGCCACACATTTGCATGAAAGATACAAGTTCTCCAATGAAGGAATCGCTTACATTTGCAAGCTTCTTCGCTGCCGTGATCTTTCTGCGTTGGGGTTAGATCTTTTAAAAAAGATGGAAAAACTATTTTTTCGACCTTTTAAAATGAAACATGCATTTAGTATGTAGACAAATAAGCATTTTTACTATTTTTTAATACAACCATAAACACATTAACATTACGTTTAAAAGTAAACCGTATTGGTATCAACACGCCAAAGCATATGTTACCGTTATCATACACATTTCACGCATAATACTCAATTTTACAGAATGTTCTTCTTTAACTTACACACAATCAGCAAATTTCTGCCGACCATCTTATCTGGCTTTGGTCGCAGCCACACTATTACTACGAGACAAAAAAAGATGTTTAAACTCATCGTGTTTCCAAACTTTAATCTTTTGCACCTCCGCAGAGAAATAAAATGATCTCGCTCTATCCACGTTCATCGTGATTGGTTATTCGCTGTCTATGTCAGTCTTTTATGTGCATGCGCTCGTGAATTAATCATAGCTTAAAGATCAAACCTTGACTTAACAAAGAAAGCTGATGAATTGCTTCATGGTACCAACTGAGCCAGATTCAAGAGGTTTCAAGTCCAAAACCAACACAATAATACTCCGTTTGTTAAGCCACATTCATGGTATAGGCCTCTGGTCATGGCAGCTGCCATCACTGACTGGTCAAGTGACCTGCGAGCCAGTAGAAGATTGAACCCATTGATTAAATAGTTTGTTTTTAAAAATTGTTGGAAACAAAGTGTACTTTAATTAATTGTTTATAAATAAACAGCACATTAATGAGTATTTGATATTTTTAATTATACTAACAAAAACATGTAACGTAAAAAAAAATAAACAAAGTATACTTTTCTTACACCTGCCTATTAATATGGCTTAGAAACATCTAAAACCAGAGCTATTTTGAAAATCCTTATTTGATTTAAATGCATTATAGGAATCTTAAGAGAGGCATGTCAGACACGGTCACTGTGCAGTCAGGTTACAAAAGAACATACAGTCCTCGTTGCATGTCCTTGTTAAAAGTTGTCATCTTCTGCACACCATGTTTTTAAAATATCAGGCGCAGTTATGTCAGGATCCACAAATAGCGGAATTCTTTCCTCTTAGAGGTTTTAAATCAGTTCCATCAATTCTGTGCAGAGCCATCAATCCAATGTTTATCTAGTAGAATAAGAAATAAAAAAATACATATAAATCTTAGTTTTTAAATTATAGGTATATAGTATAATCACCAGTTACGGTAACACTACCAAAAAAGTCAAGTGCAATCTTAGAAAACATCACAACTATTTTATACACACGTCCATCTAAATTACAAGACAAATCCAGATCCAAAGTGATTCACTTTCTAGTCATCTGAACGAAAGAATAACAGTTGCAATTACGTTAATTCAGTGTTCCACTTACCTGGATGTGGTTTTTCAAAATCAATGAAAGTAGCCACTAGCCCTTTGAATTTTCGTTAGCATACCCTTGGTTACCTAGCAGTGTACCATGCCTTACTGGGGCGGCACTGTGGCCTTCCAGTGAGAAGGTTCAAGGCTTGCCGGGGACCTTCCTGAAAGGACTATATTCTCACTGTGCTTGTGTCGGTTTCCTCTGTTTACTCCGGTTACTCCACAATTCCAAAAACATGCAGTCAGGTTAATTGAATAATCTAAATTACCCGTAGGTGTGAATGTGTGAGTTAATGTTGCCCAGCGATGGACTGGCAATCTGTCCAGGCTGTACCCCTGACTCTCGCACATTTTCTGCTGGAGATAGGCACCGGCAGACCCCCGTGACCCCAAAAGGGAATAAGCGGGTTGGAAAAGGAATGAATGAATGAATTATGTTTACTTCTCTGTTCCAGACCACACACACTAGCATACACCGTATGAATCCAAGATATTTCTGAAATAAAACCTGTGTCAACTGTATTAAAATCAACTGAATAGTCCTGTGTTCTGACTGACACACCGTGGGAAAGCTGGATTCACATCCTCACCTATACCGTCCAACATAATAAATTATAGCTAATCATTACCTTCCAAACAATTGGTCCTTCGAGCCGGATCTGGCGTGTCCCACGGACAAAGAGTTGATCACGAAGATGCATCCTGAAGAATGCATCCTTCTGCCGACGTCAAAGACTTTTATCTTAGTACTGTGCGTCAGAGGCAGCTCAGATACCTAGTAGTTTCCCACACAGTACAGAATACACAGGGAATCACGCTTATCACCATGGAAGACCCTGTCGCTTACTCAGAAGTAGTCAGTCCAATAAGTTAAGAGCCAGGGGATACGCTGGAGAAATGGTCAGATGTCAGAACACTCCATCTACAATGTATCCGTTGACTAATTGCAACTTCTAGGATATAAGATGCCTCAGTACAGCAACTCATCCTTATCAGTCTTCACCATATCATAGACCATGGGAAGATCAGTACCTGACACCTCAGCCTGCATGTCAACAGCAGTTGCCCTCTAGACCAGCGCATTCTCCTGTGTCAGTTGATGATACTTGTTCAGTGTATTTGAGGAGATTGCTTCAGTTCAAGGGATGACTAAACACCTACCTAGAAGAACTGCTGATAAAAGAGCTGATGAATGAGTTACAAATTATGAGAGATCACATTATTACAACTGTACCAGCTAAGTCACATGCAAATACATCAAACTCTGAGCAATATATATCAACTGAACCGACTACATCACACCATCCTGAGAGGACTGGTTCAGATCTTATCAAAGGAGCACTACTCCTCCTCCTGCGATGAATACCTCCCAACGCATCTCTCATCAGTCCCCTGAAATGAGAGTTTTGCTCAATCATAACCAGTATGACATCCGCCAAAGCACCTAAGTTATCCCATTCCAGCATTGAGGGCTCCTCACCCGTAGTACTTTACTGCAGCAAAACAAGAAACCAGCTATAGAGGCCAGATGCCATCCATTCCCTACTTCGTTAACAAAGACCCTGGTGAGTTTATGGGATTAAAGATGGCGCTTGATAACATCTCACCATCAGATTCTACAGGGCTCCATCCAAAGCCTTCTGTCCCTATTGTACTAAAGAGGACCATTATCTCAGTCAGTGTACAACCTTCCAGTCTTTTATTTAACAGCAGAAGGTAGATTGGATAAAAACAAATCATCGCTGCTGGTGCTGTGGATTTTGTATGAGATCAATACTAAGAGTCCAAAGGAAGATGCCCCTTCAATTCGGCAGTAGAGATGTTGTACCTGGACAACCCTACTGATTGTAGATGTGTTCTCCTGAAAGTCATCAGAGTTCAACCGAGATATGAAGGCATGATGCTTGATACTTTTGCTGTTTTGGAATAAAGGGTCAGATGAAAAGCATTGCACAGTTGAAGGTGCTTCCATTTACTTCTTTATTTTTTTTTCCAACAGTTCACTCTCAGAAAACCTTTGAGATCTTGGCAGCCTTCACTTTGAGAAGGTACAGCCCTTATTACTGATTGTGGCTGATAATTTCCACCTGATAACACCAGTTGCACTTGTACGTCTTGGCCCACCTGGAGGTCCAGCTGCCACAAAGACCAAGCTTGGACGGACATTACAGGGACCAGCCAGGTACTTGAAGGGGAGACTTGGAGGGGATGCTTGGGCGAGACCACCAGGTAGCAGCAGATGTCAGAAGCCTGGTTCACTTGGGCAAAGTAAGAGTATCCAATAGTTGCCCCGCCAAACAAGTCAGTGCAGGGGAAGAAGCTAAGTTCCATGACAGAGAGGGAAGCCTGCCAGAAATTCATTAGCTCCTTATGCAATTCTGCGTAGAAAGGTACTGGAGATATGCTGGGAACTGAATGCCGACACTGTCCCAGAACCAGTCATCCAACCGTGACGGAGCCTGTGCGCAGCAGCTGTGACCACTTCATCAGGATGGCTTTCAGGAGCGTCTCCAGCCCCGAATCAGTGTGTACTAACCCAGACGGCAGCAGCTCAAAAGACTGTGTGGCCATAAATACTTCCGATGCTGCAGGGCAAGCAGATCATATGCAGGGCTGTGTGAGGTGTGGAGAGACGGCACCGAAATGCAGCAAGGCAATCTTCTAAATATAAATACAACACACTCTTTTAAAAAGAAACAGCACTACATCAATCAGGAATAAAGAAAAGTTTTCCAGGTTCAGTTTGTAACAAAATGGGTTTTCTGCTGGATATTCAATTAATTACCTTAAAGTTGCGATGGTCTGCTTTGGGGAGTTGAACCAAAGAATCGATTGGCAGTCGATTCGAAAGACTTGGAATCAAGCCAATTAACATTCAGCAATCAATATTCATCTTTGATCAAATATGATTCGTGTTGCAAAGACACTAATACTCACACTAGAGCTAGTAGCAGAAGATCAACATCTCACGGAGCAATTGAGCATGCATAAACCACAGACAAAGTGATGTGTTTAACAAGTTTATTGACTACTCTAGGACACAAAATAACTAACTACTCAATAATAAACACACACATGCAAACAGACAGAAGAAATGATTGGCAACTGTATTCTGAAATCTAATATCAGAAATTAGAAATGGGATTCAGATATGAATCAATTTGCACCAGTCAGCAAGTTGTTTAATGCGTTTTCTACCGTGTCCTTTGGAGTTCCGTAGGTCAGGCGATGAGCTGCTTGCGTTGTCCGGGAGGACGTTTTCGTGTGTTTGATATTGGATTCTGTGAGCATGGAGTGATGATGACAAAACCGAATTAAACTCACGAAAGAGTCAGTTCAGAGTACAGACGTTCCAATACCATTTTTCCCCTGCCGATACCGATTCCGATACTTGGGCTCATGGTATCGGCCGATACCGAGTACCGATCCGATACCTGGGTGTGTATCTGTATATACAGCTGTAGATACTACTAGCCCTGTATTAATTGACATTTTATGCTTTTTATAATTTAAAATAAATTATTTAATGCTGTGCTTCAAATATATTCAATATGGCAATGACAATAATCAATATGGACATAAAAAAAAATGTAAGACATACCCTATCTTTGAAACGTGGATACAAGAGAGTTGCAACTGCATACAAGGGCTCTTCCTCGATGGTTGCCAATCGTTTCTTGACGGCCTCAAGAAGAGTGGTTTTCATTGTTTTTATACCAGTGTCCTCCTGGCTCTCACGAGCAAGTAACCATTTTAGAACTGTAACTGAGGGGATCACTTCCGCTACAGACAAGGTGGAGGAGCTAATCTGTTTTTTCAAGGCTTTTTTCATGTTGCTTGCGTTGTCACACAAAATAACATGAACACAGGATTTAGAAATATTACACTTCACAAGAATACCCTCGATTGATTCAGCTATGGACGCGTGTGAGCCGCGAAACTCGTTAGCCTGCAGCACAGCACTTTGAAGATTAAAAGATGACGGCGTCACTGTGTTTACCCAGTGTGCTGTTAAACTCAGTAAAGGCTGCGGGATTCGAGTCGCAGCTCGAGATGTCAGTAGTGAAGCTGATAGTTTGCACGTCCTTTAGTTCACATGAAATGTGTTCACGCACTGTCTCATATAGCTTAGGGAGCGCTGTTTCGGGGATATATCTGTCTTGTGTAAACTTTTCTTTGTTTGAATGAAGCTTTGAATGTTTGTTGCATCTGGAACGGCTTGTCCTTCTCTTTGGTTGCTTGTGGCAACACGACACAACTTCCTGTGTTTGCATTCTGAGCAGCGAAGAAGAATTGATTTCCACTTTGCAGTGATAAGCAAAGCTAGCGGGCATAACTAGGTTATGTTTAGGAAAATGGTATCGGATCGGTACGTGGACTCAAATACTCGCCGACACTGATGCCAGATTTTTTTGTGGTATCGGCAGCATTTCCGATACTGGTATAGGAATCAGAACAACCCTAGTTCAGAGCAGTAACGGTTTCCGAGCAACATCAAGTTAAGATTTGCGATTGCCACCTCAAATTTCTGTTGCAAAGTTCGTTAGGTTCAGGCGGCATAGCTCTATGCACGCCAGACTTCAGGTTGTTGAGTTGACTAACTCTGTAAAACTCTATAACTCTTTTTTTCTTGTGAACTCCCCTTTTCTTGTGAACTGAGCATGTTCTGAAAGTTGCGCTGAATCTTTTGAACAAGGAAGGCGGGCCTCTGCCTCGCAAGATCCACCCAATGAGGTTATTTGGATGACATCACAGACTCGAACAGTTAGGGCTTCAGAACTTTCTCTAGTTAAGAAGAACCGTAATAATTAGAGCAGGTTACACAAATTACATTTCTACCAAATGCCATTATTTCAGAAATGGCATTTCAAGCAGAATGATACCAAACACGGTTGGTTTTAACACTTGTAATCATCATTCATCCTTTCATTCACCTTTACTAACTGGTCAGGTCTAAACATTAGGGGTGTAACGGTACGCTAAAATCGTATTCGGTTCGGTACAGTGTCTTGGAGAGTTCGGTTCGGTTAATTCGGTTCGGTAAAAAAAAATAAGAACTTACATAATCTTTATTTTGAAAAGCTGCCAATACAAAGTAGAATTCTTGCATAAAATAAATAAAAGTGACACATTTGGGTAATATTTTAAATAAATGCACTCTTTATAAAGAAAAACAGGTTTTTTTAAATAAAAAATGAAATACTGCAACTAGTTAGGACCTGAAAACTTTTAACACTAGCAACAGCTTCAGCTTGTATATAAACAAAACTAACTACCGTATTTTTCGGCTCATAAGACGCACCGGCACATAAGACGCACCCAATTTTAAAAGAGGAAGATCTAGAAAAAAAGATTCTGAACCAAATACTTTTGTAAAATATTTTATATCAACTGTGTAAAAGTTAACAGCCAAACATGTAACATGAACAGACAGTAAACAGTAAAAGTAACAAAAAAAAGGCTGTAATGTTTTTCTTTGCCCCCACTCATCACTCTAAAGTCCACCATTCGTTATCACCATCACTGTTCCAGTGCAACATTGTCACTACATTACTAATAATAGCTAGTAACATTGTCACTACATTACTAATAATAGCCAGTAACATTGTCACTACATTACTAATAATAGCCAGTAACATTGTCACTACATTACTAATAATAGCCAGTAACATTGTCACTACATTACTAATAATTAGCCAGTAACATTGTCACTACATTACTAATAATGGCCAGTAACATTGTCACTACATTACTAATAATGGCCAGTAACATTGTCACTACATTACTATAATAGCCAGTAACATTGTCACACATTACTAATAATAGCTAGTAACATTGTCACTACATTACTAATAATAGCTAGTAACATTGTCACTACATTACTAATAATAGCTAGTAACATTGTCACTACATTACTAATAATAGCCAGTAACATTGTCACTACATTACTAATAATAGCCAGTAACATTGTCACTGCATTTCTAATAATAGCCAGTAACATTGTCACTACATTACTAATAATAGCCAGTAACATTGTCACTACATTACTAATAATAGCCAGTAACATTGTCACTGCATTACTAATAATAGCTAGTAACATTGTCACTACATTACTAATAATGGCTAGTAACATTGTCACTACATTACTAATAATAGCTAGTAACATTGTCACCACATTACTAATAATAGCTAGTAACATTGTCGCTACATTACTAATAATAGCCAGTAACATTGTCACTACATTACTAATAATAGCCAGTAACGTTGTCACTACATTGCTAATAATAGCCAGTAACATTGTCACTACATTACTAATAATAGCCAGTAACATTGTCACTACATTACTAATAATAGCCAGTAACATTGTCCCGACATTACTAATAATAGCCAGTAACATTGTCACTACATTACTAATAATAGCCAGTAACGTTGTCACTACATTACTAATAATAGCTAGTAACGTTGTCACTACATTACTAATAATAGCCAGTAACATTGTCACTACATTACTAATAATGGCTAGTAACATTGTCACTACATTACTAATAATGGCTAGTAACATTGTCACTACATTACTAATAATAGCCAGTAACATTGTCACTACATTGCTAATAATAGCCAGTAACATTGTCACTACATTACTAATAATAGCTGGTAACATTGTCACTACATTACTAATAATAGCCGGTAACATTGTCACTACATTACTAATAATAGCCGGTAACATTGTCACTACAATACTAATAATAGCCAGTAACATAGTAATAGCCAGTAACATTGTCACTACATTACTAATAATAGCCAGTAACATTGTCACTACATTACTAATAATAGCTAGTAACATTGTCACTACATTACTAATAATAGCCAGTAACATTGTCACTTCACTACTAATAATAGCCAGTAACATTGTCACTACATTACTAATAATAGCCAGTAACATTGTCACTACATTACTAATAATAGCCAGTAACATTGTCACTACATTAGTAATTGTCACTACATTACTAATAATAGCCAGTAACATTGTCACTACATTACTAATAATAGCTATTAACATTGTCACTACATTACTAATAATAGCTAGTAACATTGTCACTACATTACTAATAATAGCTAGTAACATTGTCACTACATTACTAATAATGGCCAGTAACATTGTCACTACATTACTAATAATAGCCAGTAACATTGTCACTACATTACTAATAATAGCCAGTAACATTGTCACTACATTACTAATAATAGCCAGTAAAATTGTCACTACATTACTAATAATATACAGTAACATTGTCACTACATTACTAATAATAGCCAGTAACATTGTCACTACATTACTAATAATAGCCAGTAACATTGTCAGTACATTACTAATAATAGCCAGTAACATTGTCACTACATTACTAATAATAGCCAGTCACATTGTCACTTGTCACTACATTACTAATGATAGCCAGTAACATTGTCACTACATTACTAATAATAGCCAGTAACATTGTCACCACATTACTAATAATAGCCAATAACATTGTCACCACATTACTAATAATAGCCAATAACATTGTCACCATCTTACTAATAATAGCCAGTAACATTGTCACTACATTACTAATAATAGCCAGTAACATTGTCACCACATTACTAATAATAGCCAGTAACATTGTCACCACATTACTAATAGCTAGTAACATTGTCACTACATTACTAATAATAGCCAGTAACATTGTCACTACATTACTAATAATAGCCAGAACATTGTCACTACATTACTAATAATAGCCAGTAACATTGTCTTTACATTACTAATAATAGCCAGTAACATTGTCACTACAATACTAATAATAGCCAGTAACATTGTCACTACATTACTAATAATAGCCAGTAACATTGTCACATTACTAATAATAGCTAGTAACATTGTCACTACATTACTAATAATAGCCAGTAACATTGTCACTACATTACTAATAATAGCCAGTAACGTTGTCACTACATTATTAATAATAGCCAGTAACATTGTCACCACATTACTAATAATAGCTAGTAAGATTGTCACTACATTACTAATAATAGCCAGTAACATTGTCACTACATTACTACTAATAGCCAGTAACAGTGTCACTACATTACTAATAATAGCCAGTAACATTGTCACTAAATTACTAATAATAGCCAGTAACATTGTCACCACATTACTAATAATAGCCAGTAACATTGTCACTACATTACTAATAATAGCTAGTAACATTGTCACCACATTACTAAAATAGCCAGTAACATTGTCACCACATTACTAATAATTGCCAGTAACATTGTCACCACATTACTAATAATAGCCAGTAACATTGTCAGTACATTACTAATAATAGCCAGTAAAATTGTCACTACATTACTAATAATAGCTAGTAACATTGTCACTACATTACTAATAATAGCCAGTAAAATTGTCACCACATTACTAATAATAGCCAGTAACATTGTCACCACATTACTAATAATAGCCAGTAACATTGTCACTACATTACTAATAATAGCTAGTAACATTGTCACTACATTACTAATAATAGCTAGTAACATTGTCACTACATTACTAATAATAGCCAGTAATATTGTCACCACATTACTAATAATAGCCAGTAACATTGTCACTACATTACTAATAATAGCCAGTAACATTGCCACCACATTACTAATAATAGCCAGTAACATTGTCACCACATTACTAATAATAGCCAGTAACATTGTCACCACATTACCAATAATAGCCAGTAACATTGTCACCACATTACCAATAATAGCCAGTAACATTGTCACCACATTACTAATAATAGCCAGTAACATTGTCACCACATTACTAATAATAGCCAGTAACATTGTCACCACATTACTAATAATAGCCAGTAACATTGTCACCACATTACTAATAATAGCCAGTAACATCGTCACCACATTACTAATAATAGCCAGTAACATTGTCACTACATTACTAATAATAGCCAGCAACATTGTCACCACATCACTAATAATAGCCAGTAACATTGTCACTACATTACTAATAATAGCCAGTAACATTGTCACTACATTACTAATAATAGCCAGTAACATTGTCACCACATCACTAACAATAGCCAGTAACATTGTCACTACATTACTAATAATAGCCAGTAACATTGTCACTACGTTACTAATAATAGCCAGTAACATTGTCACTACATTACTAATAATAGCCAGTAACATTGTCACCACGTTACTAATAATAGCCAGTAACATTGTCACCACATTACTAATAATAGCCAGTAACATTGTCACCACATTACTAATAATTGCCAGTAACATTGTCACTACATTACTAATAATAGCCAGTAACATTGTCACCACATTACTAATAATAGCCAGTAACATTGTCACTACATTACTAATAATAGCCAGTAACATTGTCACCACATTACTAATAATAGCCAGTAACATTGTCACTACATTACTAATAATAGCCAGTAACATTGTCACTACATTACTAATAACAGCCAGTAACATTGTCACTACATTACCAATAATAGCCAGTAACATTGTCAC